>OZ023321.1:541506-822016 GCA_964007375.1 Ophion obscuratus
TATCTTGACCTCAATGTCTTTTAATTTCAGTTCTGCTCGGTAATTCTAATTAAATTTTATCTATACAAAGTAACCATTGTTTTAGGATTTAATTTGGATGGATTTTTTTAAATTTAATTTTAAGCTTTCTCAATTTGATTTTTGTTTTGTTATGTTGCTAATTTTATTTTGTTGCTTTGATTTTATTCATTCAAATTTGCTTTAGTTGTTTTTCGTTTTATTTTATTTTACTTTTCTCGTTCTGCATCAACAGAGCATCTGCGTTCAACAAGAGAAAAATCACATTGTGACTTAGTAATTCAGCAATGGCACTCGGCGTTGCAATATGATGAGAAAATAATGCGCCCTCACTAGAGCAATGTAACGAAAGGGAATTCCACTGCGTCCACAATCCACATGCAATATAATTGCATGAAAATGTTGATCCAGCTCTGAACTAATGTCATTCTCCGAATTACGATTAATTAAGGATAGACTTTGTCGATTCGCCGGCTTTTTATCCAATGAGAGACCGATCGGTTTCACTTGTCATTACACAAGACAGACAGACGGGAAGCGGCAGAGAGAGCGAGAGAGAGAGGGAGAGAGAGAGAGAGAGAGAGGCAAACAGAGACAGAGACAGGCCAAAGGCACATCAGTACTTGGCCTTTGCGGCTGATCGAAAGAGGACCAGATTATCGACGAGTACCAATCATGCCCACCGCGTGATGAGCGCTCCCTAATTTACAAATATTCCCGACCATTTGACTGTTTGATTGTTTGACGTACTATACGGGAATTTATGATGAAAATATCCTCTCTTGTGTCTAACCTATAGGATCGTCCGCGAGAGTACTGGAAGCTTGTCCTCGAGGATGTTTCGTTGTCGATTAATGACAAACGCGGGAAATAGGGTGATGAGGTCAGAATGGAATACACAAACACACACACGCACGCGCGCGCGCGCGCGCACACACACACACACAAATTGTATATACATGTGTTATGTACTGCCCTTTTTATAGTATATAATATTTGTGTCATACATTTTCATACGAGTATAATTATATTTGTACTATTATTTTATATAATAATATATATGATATGCATCATTTATCCAAATATCATATATAGAGATTAAATTTCTAATTTAATACGTAACACATATATATTAACAAATGCTAATTTATTAAATTCTAATATATAAAAATATATCATACACAAGAATATTTTCTTGTTTATTGTAATGTTGAAATTGTATTGACGGTAGATAATATGAACACACGGTTGTATATACACAGGTGTGTGTGTGTGTGTGTGTGTGTGTGTGTGTGTGTGTGTGTGTGTGTGTGTGTGTGTGTGCTTGTAACTGGTGCAAATACTATGTATACGAATTTTCTTTTGATAGGGCTCACGCGAAAATCGTTAAAATCAAAATCAAAGACGAAGTCGAGACGGGTCGAAAAGCGTTGCGCAAGCGGGAACGAAAGCGTGATTCGTAGAGTTGTCGAATCTTGACGATTTCAACTGCGAGTAAGGATGAAAATGTAAATGGGATTTGCATCAATCGCGCCTCAAGGTCTCGCGAACTCGTTTATTCGACCATCTGCAAAAGTCATTTTCTCGTTTTTCTTCCTGAAGTTCGGGCAAGCCTGGCCGACATTTAATTTCGCCGGTAGATACGCCGCGCGTAGAATTGTCCGCGAATTTTCGCTGGCGGAAACGAAACTACGCGAATTAACGAACGGCGTGGTGCAAACCGTGTCGCTGCGTCGTCAACCGAGTCTCGGCAGATGGCCGCGGTGATGAAAATTAAAAAAAGCCATTCCGTGGTGAGAAGTAATAAAAACCGCGTTTTCGCGACTCGTCGACGACGACGACTCCTTGTCGCTGCATATCACATTCGTCCTGCTGGACGACGGCAATGCAAAAGAGAGCGAGAGAGAGAAGGGGTAGCGAGATGCCAGAGGTCAGGATGAGGAGGGGTGTACTTGATGCGGTTGAAATTGGTGGTAATTGCGTGGTATCTAGCTCAGAGAAAAATTAAATAAACAGGCAACACGGTGACAAGATTCTCAGCGAGATTTTATCATCGTGCATACATGTGTGTGTGTGTGTGTGTGTGTGTGTGTGTGTGTGTGTGTGTGTGTGGGTGTTGGGTGTGTGGGTGTGTGTATAAGTGCGTTCGCAATGCGCTCAAGTGACAGCAGGAAAAAGGCGTGACGAAATCAAGTACACAGCTACGAATAATGTTTGTCGCAGGCAAACTCCAAGGGGTTAAACAACCGGTGGGTTTAGACGTCGCAAGGGTGCGGTTTCGTAATGAAACCCTTGGTGTTTGATCATCCCTAAAATTTGATCACATACACATTGATTAAAGATTGTTTTCATGGAAACGATTTATAATTAGAGATAGTGTTTAATCATTGTATACACAGTAATTGTCTATGTTTAAAAGATAATAATTTCGTTGCTTGTCAGCATTGTTGAACTAAAAAATACTCAAAATTGGCAAGACTATGTGTTAATTGGGTTAAAAAATATCACATCAGATGAAAATATTGATAATCTACCTGTTATTTGGGCCCCAAGTTTGTGCAGAACCCATGAGGACCACTTTTCATTCATTCTAATTTCTCAACGTTACTTTCAAATGAATTAATCGCAATTCGTGAGTAACAAAATCAATTAACATTAATTTTACTAAAAAAAGTTCATCGTTCATTTCAAACCCTCAAAGTTAATCTTCGATTGATTGATCGAGATTCGTGAATTGAAAAACTTCCATTTCTATTTTTCAAGGACCGGCTCCGGTCCAAAAATTGCAAACGACCCATACTACATACAATATTAAAATTTGCATCTCAAACGACCGCGACGTGCTAAATGAAATTTGAGTGTAGCAGTGCCGTCGCTTCACAGCTCGTCTATTGTAGTAATTCGCAAGTCGGAACGGACGGTATGACGTTGAAAAAATAATCTCGTACAACCTGTGGCGCCCGTTGTCATTTTTTATAATCACGACGAGGGGCGAAGGAAAAAATTAATGAGGCAAAAGTACTCTGAGCCACGAGGCTGGGAAAAATTGACGGAGCACAAAAAATGTATATATAATCCTGCATCACCGAAATCTCGTTGATATATTTCTGGCTTACCACGGTTATACGCGAACGCGCGGTGGACACCTGTTGCCCGCTTGCATCATTAATAAAATCTAACGAAAATTGGATACGATCAGCCCCTTTTCGTCAAACGGAAATGACAATGACACGATTATTATTTCACACGTGATATGATTGACGATGTTGAGTTATGAGAGAATAGATGAGGCGGATTGTTTCCGGCATTGTAATAATAACAATAATAATAATAACGTCAATTTAAATAACAATGCAATATATGGCAATAACATTTCTCGTTATGGTCAAATATATTTAATATTAACTCTGATATATATTTATATGTCTATATATTCTTTTTCCACATACTTCCATAGATACATGTTGAAGTTCATGAAGAAAGTGCAAAATGAATTTCAACATCTATTTATAGAAGTGTAAGAGATATTTTAATTAACAAAGTTGATTGCATTATTTCGGAGGCTTCTGACAATGACGGAGACTATTTGATTGATAAAAAAGTTTCTTGATTAAAAAAAAATTAATTTCCAGCACATTTATAAATAAATTTCGAACTTTAGAGGAAAAAGCGGCAAAACAATTTGTGCACCTAGAATATATGTGTGTGTGTGTGTGTGTGTGTGTGTGTGTGTGTGTGTGTTGATGGGGTTAGTTTTCCCTATTTTTAATTGCTTAAAAAGTCCAAAGCGTAATACAAATGTCAGGGCGGATTTCTCAGGGCCATTAAACATACGTTTAATATATATGCAAAACCCTCTCAAAGCTTATATCGTGATCCCGAACTTAAGGCTTTACCCCCATTTGTAGCGCAGAAAAAGGCCTTTTTCATGAATTTTTTTAAAGAAAACTACAAAACTTTTTTAATCGATCAATATATCATCTTAAAGAACACATCTTGAAGAACTTTCAGTAATTTTTTTATGGAAAAATATTACATTGTTTAGTGGCAAATGGCCGTCAATGAAATAATGTTTTTATATACACGGTTTGGGGTGATCAACATTGCGGCGAAGTGGATCATCTGAAAAAAAATGCGGATGGATTTAGTAAAATATAAGTATAAACTAGTCTTTAATCGAAGGATTTTAAAAAATATTCATTTTTCACAAAATGGCGGACAGTCAAAGTTAATGGTTCGATTTTAACGAAAAAAACGGCCGTTTTTTGGCTATAAAACGGCCGTTTTTTTCGAAAAAAAAAAATCAAACGATTAAAGACTACATTTTTATGTATTAAATAAGCCTGCAAAATTTCAAGAAGATCGGTTCATTAGTATTCGAGTAATCTTGGTCACCGACTTCAGAAATGCCATTTTGAGAAAAGCGCGTTTAAAGTTTCAATTTCCGGTCGTTTA
This sequence comes from Ophion obscuratus, assembly GCA_964007375.1. Taxonomy (NCBI): domain Eukaryota; kingdom Metazoa; phylum Arthropoda; class Insecta; order Hymenoptera; family Ichneumonidae; genus Ophion; species Ophion obscuratus. The sequence goes on from OZ023321.1 coordinate 545,980, forward strand.
CACAAGGGATTCTTCTCTTTCAACGCTCATATCTCAGTTAATTTTGTTCGGATCGACTTGAAATTTTCAAGACATATTCTCAGATACTTATACTTGAAAAAAATGCAATGAAAAAAAAAACGATTTTTTCAAAATCGCAAGTGGGGGGTAACCCCTTAACAATAATTCCCCCAAAGGTACTTTTGGATCAAACTTGACTGCGGTATAAGCCTCTTCTTGTTCTTCCTGCCTCTTGGTAAATAACGCTCTTCATAAATGGAAGCGAAAAGAACGAAAAAATATCGCTCGTTGATGGCGGAATGTTCAGCGGATTGATGTTCAAGAAATGTTGTATTCCTGACAATATGGAAAAACTAAGCATTTCCTCCATGGATTTGATGAAAGGATATAGGATATGTATCGATGTGATCGAGGAAACAGGTTTGAATGGCACAAAATAATCGCTATAACGTCGTACATAAATAGTCAAATATATGTACTATTGCAGAAACAGATATATGAGTAAATAAATAATTGAATGCTTAAACATCTAATGATAAGTATCGTGAACATTTATCGACATCCAGGAAGACGTTTTAGAGATTTTTCGAACTGTGAGGGGATTGACGCGAAAGACTAACTGAGGGATAAGGAATCTTCCGGCAACCCGCGACCACGGCAAGAAATTTCCGAACCCTTATTCGCATCGTCGCGGGGAATGAAACGCTTCAATTCACTCAATTAAAACGTTGAGGTTTTGCCCGGAAAATATTAATCTCATCGGGGAATGGAAATGTCTGTACCCGAAAATTAGAAGGACGATACACAACAAAAAGAGCGAAAAAACGGGAACCATACCCTTATGAAATAACTCTCAATTTAGAAATGTTTTTGTACGTTAGTTCCGATTTTTTATACACAAAAACTAAAGACATACTCACGTATATATATGTACATTAGACTGATTAAAAAAAAAAAATTATTTTTTTTTCCTTCGGGATTCTCGTGCTATTGTTGGGCACTAATAAAACAAAATTTCTCTAAAAAGATGGGCGCGGTCACTCAATTTTTAGAGGTGGCTATCTCGACTTTTTTGTATTTGAATTTTTTTTAACGAACGTATTGCATTTAAGCATAGTCACGGCTTCGGGTTCTGGATAAAAATCACATCCAGCAGCTATTTCGTAACAAAAATAAACTCTAACAATTTGAAAAGATTGCAATATTCACAATTTAAATCCAGGTAGATCAATAATGGCGTCTATACTACTCTCTTTATTCATGTAGATTTATATATACGCATTAACATTTCGCACTTTTTACGAAAAATTAAATTATAAGCTTTTATTCATAAATCGTATATTTACATTTTCAAAATGCTACACTTATATTATCTTCAAACTCATTTATATTTCTTCCCAGCCACTGTACATAAAATCGCGCATACCACTGCGCAAGTCACTGCGCATCCGTGGCGCCATTTTGTATTGGCGCAGCGCATTTGTAAGTGGTGTTGTTTTTTTTTTTCAATGTGGCTCAAGTAAAGACAATTTTAAACAATGGCTCGGAAAAACGAAGACAACATAATTTGGCTAATCGGCAAGGAAATTCCGAAAATAAGTACCCGTCATTTACCGTCAAATCGGAAAGTTTTCAGTTTGTTCTTTTACAAACATAAGAGAGAACAACTGACCATACGTCGAAGTGCACACGAAACAATGAAGGAAGTTTTCGAACAATGGAAATGTGCTGAAATTCCAACGCGTAGATTGAATAACGCAATCGTGAAATTAATAAAACTCCATCTAGTCTGGAAAAAACTTTTTTAAAATCGGGTTAAAAAGAATTTGCCCTCACAAATATTGAAGGAGCGTAAATTTAAGAGAGATTTGGACAAACTGTTCAACGTTGCACATTTTCGTTCTGCCCAAAATGTTAACGAACTTGAGCGGTTATTTTTGCTATCACACGTTTCGATTATTTCTCCATTGTGACGGCAACTTCTTTTAAACCCGATTGTTTTAAAGTTTTTTCCAGACTAGATGGAGTTTTATTAATTTCAAGATTGCGTTATTCAATCGACGTGTTGGAATGTCAGCACATTTCCATTGTTCGAAAACTTCATTCATCGTTTCGTGTACACTTCGACGTATGGTCAGTTTTTCTCTGTTATGTTTGTAAAAGAACAAACTCAAAACTTTCCGATTTGACGGTAAATGACGGGTACTTATTTTCGGAATTTCCTTGCCGATTAGCCAAATTGTCTTGTCTTCATTTTTCCGAGCCATTGTTTAAAATTGTCTTCAATTGAGTCACATTGAAAAAAAACAACACCACGATGCGCGATGTTATGCACAGTGGCTGGGAAGAAATATAAATGAGTTTGAAGATATAAGTGTAGCATTTTGAAAATGTAAATACATGATTTATGAATAAAAGCTTATAATTTAATTTTTCGTAAAAAGTGCGAAATGTTAATGCGTATAAATAAATCTACATGAATAAAGAGAGTAGTATAGATGTCATTATTGATCCACCTGGATTTGAATTGTGAATATTGCAATCTTTTCAAATTGTTAGAGTTTATTTTTGTTACGAAATAGCTGCTGGATGTGATTTTTATCCGTAACCCGAAGCCGTGACTATGCTTAAATGCAATACGTTCGTTAAACAAAATTCAAATACAAAAAAGTCGAGATAGCCACCTCTAAAAATTGAGTGACCGCGCCCATCTTTTTAGAGAAATTTTCTTTTATTAGTGCCCAACAATAGCACGAGAATCCCGAAGGAAAAAAAATAATTTTTTTTTTTTGAATCAGTCTAATGTACATATGTGCGTGCGTGCGTGCGTGCGTGCGTGCGTGCGTGCGTGCGTGCGTGTGTGTGTGTGTGTGTGTGTGTGTGTGTGCTCGCGCGATCGATTGATTTTATGTCAAATATTTTCGGACTGAATATCCCTATAAATTCATATATGTTGTTTAATTAATATATTTTTTATGCACAATTTATGCATTTCAATTGCAATTGTAGAAGTTTCGAAGTATTGTTCGTTTGTCGAATAAGCCAAACGGAATTGTAGAAAATGTTGCATTATATATTGAATTTCTTTCTCACCCCTATGTTCCTGCTTACCCTCTCTATCTCTATCTCGTGGGTTATTCCATTTCGCCCTGGAAGCCGGAAATGAGAAAAAGCGATACGGATACGTCATTCGCCAATCGAGACATTCGCCGCAGGCAAAGCCTGTGAATCGTTGAAACAAAAATGAGTCCCGATTAACAGGACAATGCCCACGGACAAAAAGATAAATAAGTACTATTTCGCGAAGGCTTCTTCTACTTCACAGGATATTCATGAGTTTGTCCGAATATCCGTATTGTTAATATAATTTTCAATTGTAATTATTTATTTTCTACCATTTTTTTTCAATGTATTAATAATGTAATTTTCTTAATATTGTTATTTTTAATCTAACGTTCAAATGTACATGAAAACCTTTCAAGGACTGTGAAAAATGTCCAAAAAATTCTCTAGCTGAATCCAATCATAAGGATTTTCGTATTTTTATTATTTGAAATTGACACAAATTCATCGTTATCACTGAAATTATTTCATCATGATCATTTGGCATGAGCTCTCGCTTTAATGAACATCAACTTGTGATCAATGTATTTATTGTTATTTCAGGGAAGTTAATTTGAATTTTGATCGATTTGTAATTCAGTTGAAAAGGCGAAAAATTCGATAAACGTTTTGCTAATGAAATCAAATATTTTGAATATTTGTCAATCAGAGGAACAAGAAAAAAAAGTATAAATCGTTCAGAATTTGTTGAGGGAAGCTTTGTTAGTGCAAGGCTCGTCGGGTTGCATCGTTGATACGTAATTAATCTGACCATAATTCAAAACGATGCATTGTTGTCCGCGATGCTGAGCGAATATGCGCGTTGGCAGATATTTCCGATTGGACGTGATGAAGTTTCCGCACCGGCCGCGATCGACGAGATCATGAATTATGGAAATTGCGTGGCTTCGATGGACGTATTATCGCGAGACAGGAGGGAAATGAGCACTGACGCAAAAAAATGTATTCCTACGCGTGATCCTGCACATGCAATCGTAATCCTTCGGCTGCCTTGGTATGCCGAAGCAGGCTACCCTTATTCGATACCCTATTTCTTTTTTTTACAAGCTTGGAAACACGATGGCTGATACCAGGAGGGGGATTAACGTCAAGCCGATATTCTTTCGTGATTACCCGACTTGGATACGGTGACGCAAAGAAAATTAGAAAAATGCAAACAAAAAATGATTGACAACACGCGGAAATTACGTGGGACGAACCCGATCCCCTTGTCATAGTAATTTTCAATGTTGCACACAAATTGCAAAGATATCAATATTCTATAACAAATGTTATACAACTGATGAGTATTATTCGAAATTATTTAACAGTAACTGCGGTCTTCGTTTGAAGTTATTCATTTTAATCACGTGTACAATCTTTTGAAAATTGCTCTGATAATATTGTACCGATTTTTCTCAATGCTATCACCCTGAAAAATTATAATGCATATATCGTAATCTTTCATGGCGATCCGATTGACAGAAATCAGCGAAATATTATCAGAACCATTTTTTAAAGAATGCACACACACACACACGTGAAACTTAAATTTCGAATAAAAAAGTTGAAACTTATGTTCGAAGAAAAAATGACTCTTCGGACTCTTGAATTATATTCAAATTAACAATATCTTAAATAATTCGCAACAATAATTATCGGAACTATTTAATAAGAGATTATTATAAAATATTTTCGAGCAAATCTGCTGGACCAAAAAAAAGTGCTCGCTCATTTTCGAGCCGCTTAAAAAAAAAGCTAACGTCAGAGGGACCGGATCTGGTTAACTGTACGATTAATAATTGTGATCCGAAGTAATCAGCAATGGGCTTCGTGTAATCGTGTGTGGTAAGAAAATTCAGGATTAGTCTGGATTAGGATAAGCCGCAACATGCCGGATCTTCCGGAAGGTGTATCAACGATGATAAACGATTCGGCTCCACCCCAAAAAGGATGATACCCTACCGGCAGTTTACTCGGCAGTACGGGATCCAAAATTCTACGGGCACATTTCGATATCGAAATATGGAGCGGTCTCCGTCGGAGCTTATTTAATTACGATTAATTAATTTCCACCTGGCAGTTACCGAAATATTGTCACAGTGGAGCGCTGGTGTTACCGCGATTTTACATGCAACTAATCAATTTAAACTTTTCAACCAGGATTAAACTAATTGAAATTGTTAATGAAATTGCAATTTTTACGACATCGATTATTATTATACAAGATTACATGATATTATTGCATTAACATGCGACGATTGTCAAAAAGTGCAATACTTGATTGAATCAGAAACTGATATAGTTTTTAAAAATTAATTAGCAAATATAATTTTTTGATTGTTTGGGTTAAATAAATGAGCAAATATATAATTAAAATAAAGTCACAAACTGACCCAAATAAACTTGTGAAAATTCGCGAAAAACATATGTACGTGTACACGATTTTGAATAATACTGAAAAAAATATTGAAAAATGGCTGATGTATGAGGAACGAACTGCGTGAATCAATCACGGCAGATTTGCATAATGCGAATCGTTCGCTCGGAAGAGATAGTGGAAGACCATTGATCCGTTATATATTCCGTCGATGAATTAGTCGATAAAAGATTCGAAATTGACTGAGCTTGAGCGATGATGTTCGTTGAGGGTGCCACAAAAACGTGTGTCGGGTAGAAAAATAAAATAACATATATTTTTTTTAACAACCGCGATACCGATTCACTCTATAGAAAACTGCGATTTTATATTACACCGCATGACTCACCTGTTGCGCTATGCGATTATAATTAATCGAAAGTGCTTCTTTTTTCAACCAAATCTTTCAATTTTTATGGTAAAAAAGTCGTGAAATCATGAAGAAATTCAAATTTCGTTATAATATTTACTATTAATATTGAATTAATAAACAACCGTTAGTACTGAATAGGTCGGTTGGTTTTTGAGTGCTAATAATAAATAAATAAGTATCAATCATCAACACATGTGTTATTCTTTTTATTTGGGTTTTATTCATAATTTGCATTATTCGTAAAAAATTGTGAAGTGGTGCAATTTTTTTAAAGATCGATGGCTTTTAAAATAATCAAACTTCAACTTCCCCGATTAAAATTAACGAGTTCCCGAGCTACTGAGAAAATTATTGTACAATTAATTCGAAAAACGTTATACCTGAAAAATAAAAACTACAAAATGGTGCGTTTGAAAATTACAAAACTTTTGCAGTTATATTAACGGGCTCGGAAGAATGTAGGACCCTGACCAATTTTTTCCTTCATTTGTACGATGAAGTGTATGTGACATTAAACAAAAATACACAAATGCAAGTTTCAATTGTTACAAGTTCAAAACGTATGATTATTTACAAAATGCAGAAAGTAAACTGGACATCGTTGACGTAAAAAGAGCCAACAAAATTTAAAAATTCCAAATTCCAAGTCTACAAAATGCTGAAATAAAAAAGACACTAAAATAAAAAAGAGAGAGAAATCGCCCTACGGTAACCGAGGTTCACCTGTTGCTGAGTAGGCTCAAAGTGGAAGTTCTCAAAGCGGCGTAACCTCTTCAGATTCGAAGGAAGTTGAAGCACCTCTGACGATTTTTTTCAAGCAGGAAGCCCTCGTTTTTTTCCCCTCGGCCTCCTCTTTTTCTCACTCCAATTGTACTTCAACTTGCACGCTGGGGATTGCGTCGAATTTCTCAACGTCTTGAAATTTCAGCTACGAGAAGATTTCTTAACGTAGCCAATTTAAACGCGGGCAGGTAGAAGAATTTCGGCAATTGCTTTTTTCGCCCTTTGAAAAAAAAAACGAAATATATTTATTTTGTTTTTTTCCTTGACGAGATCACGAGTTCGAAAATGTAGCACCGATCTCGCGGGGTCTTCTGCGCGGGAATGACGGCGACGGAGTCGCGAGCCGGCTTCTATATAGAGAGCCCCGATACCAGAAACCAACCCCTCGCGCTGCTACTTCTCTCGTTGCCGCAAATACCGAGTCACACCGACGCACCGCACGATAAGAAAACGACGCACAACGCTTTCTGCCTCCCCCGCTTCTTTTCCCGGAAAATTGCAAAATTCTCGACCGTTATGACGTGCATTTGGCGATGTACAGAATTTTTTGTTCCCCCAAGTTTTTTCGTGAAAAGCTTAGTAATTTTATTGTATTTATTAATTTGTTTTCCTTTTATTTTTTTTCCTTTTTTTCATCGGAATACCGATCGTGTTGTATTTGCTATATCTAACATTTGCTCATCAATTATTCATTGTAACGTGAAATTTGTCGGTTACCATGTCTAGTGCAGGATCGCATTGTTGCACTCACCTTAGTATACTGGAAATCCGCTAGACGGCGCCGAGCACAAAGTTTCTCGCAAGTGTATAGTGTTGCACTTGCTTACATAGATAAAGTTTTTGGCTATAATGCTCGAACTTCACATAGCTACGTCATGTTCGATTATTATTTATATATTTATTAATGTATGATTAACATATAACATGGGGGCCGGGTTGAAGTTCCGAACTTTGAATGACCCGTGCAGAAATTTTGACTGGGATACCCTATGTCCGATCAAATCCCGATCAGGATTTGTCATGGATTCCCCAAAACCGGATCTCGGTTAGAATCCAACTTACATCAGTATCGGCATATGTACGACGACGATGGCATCATTTTGAAAATTTTTGCGTCACGTGTATTTTCTGTATTACTATAGATAGGAATTACATAGTAGTACCGAAAATACACGTGATGCCAAAATTTTCAAAATTATGCCGTTGTCGTCGTACATATTCCGATACTGATGCAAGTTGGATTCTAACCGGGATACCGGTTTTGGGGAATAAGTCTGTGTTTATACCCACCGACATGTCGGTGGGTATAAACATGTATTTAAGACAAATTCAAATCAAATTCACAATGATTAGATTAAAATTTACACCAACCGTGAGTTCTTACGTATTTCGAGAGAAAACATTTCGTCGAGGCAAAGAAATTTTTGCAAAAAAAGTTGTGAGTTTCAAATATTACATTATAAATATGAAAAAAATCACAAAATGAGTTGTGAATTTCCTCAAGTTGAAGAAAATAAAAATCGAATTCACGACACTTATATTAAAATTTACACCACAAGTGTAAACGTATTTTGAGAGAAAACATTGTGTTGAGGCAAAGAAATGTTCGCACAAAAAGTTATGTGCAAAAATTTCTTTGCCTCGAGGCAATGTTTTCTCTCAAAATACGTACGAACTCACTTTTGGCGCAAATTTTAATCTAATCATTTTGAATTTGATATTAATTTGTCTTAAATACGAAAAAATTCACAATTAATTTTGTGAATTTTTTTGTATTTATAATTTCTTGTCAATACATTTGCATTCACAGATTTCGATGTGAATTTTTTTAATTCACATCAAAATCTCGCGATGAGCGCGATCTGCCATTTGAATCTTTGGACAAATTTTTTTTTACTGATAGCTTAATGCACCAAAACTTTATAAATGTTATTTATTTTTATAATAAATTTAACATGTGATAATTCCATTTTTGACATTTTATTTCAGCCTGTATTCACCCGTGATCCTTCCCAGATTCCTCAATGATTCCATGTGGAATCTATTTAGAGTCATCAAAGGATCCGGTTCTGGATCCCTAATGGAATCCAGTTTACGGATCTTACATTTAGTCTTCGAGTCTGATCCGATATCGGACTAGATCCCGACTGGGAGCCCGGGATACAAGTCAGAATCCAGCTGTATCCCTGCCAAAATTTCTGCACGGGGATTAGAACGCTCAAAACTCCGAAAGAATTTGACCCTGAAGACCAAAACTTCGAAAATCTGAACACCGTCGAAACAATTCGGCTCTGGAAGTTTTAAAAATTTCCAAATATTCGATAAATCGAGGACTTATTTTAAGATTTTATTTATTTATTGAGAAGTGATTTTACGACAATTTTGAAATTTGTCTAGACAATGTTATACGTTCTACATCATTTACAGTCAACTGTGTAGACTTTCGCTGGCATGATCTTGACGAAACTTGTCATTCCGGAACATTAAAATTAGGAATTTTAAACCGTCGGAGCATTCAAAGTTCGGAATTTTAACCCGGCCCCCATGTCAAGATCATGCTAGCAAAAGTCTACAGAGTTGACTGTAAATTATGTAGAACGTGTAACATTGTCTAGACTGATATCATAATTGACGTAAAATCACTTTTCAATGAAAAAAAAAATTCTTGACATAATTCGTCGATTTATTGAAAATTTGAAACTCCATGACCTTCCATAGCCGAATTATTATATAAAACTCTTTCGGAGTTTTGATCTTTCGGGGTAGTATTCTTTTGGAATTTTGAGCGTTCCGATCATCCAAAGTTCGGAATTTCAGCCCGGCCCGATCTTGAATTTTGGAACATTAAAATTCGAAATTTTAAACCGTCGAAGCATTCAAAGGTCGAAATTTCAACCCGGCCTTATAACATGGTACAGTAATCGTATTATTCAAATCATTGTAATAAAGTAAGAAGAATAATAATGTATTATTATATTATGTCCTATTATATTTGTTTAATTCCAACTATTGCCATATCAAATCTTAAATCGGCATAATTCATTGTATGGTAATATAAAAGGCTCGCGCGCGCGCGTGTATATACATACATACATGCTAAGAAAAATGACAGAGATATACTGGATACACGATTCGAAAATTTCATGTTGTTTCACGAATTTCAAGCCATATTCGAAGGAAAAAAATTAATTGGCGACACTGCTTTTTTAAATTCCGCAACTTAGAATCCCGACAGTCTGAGGGACTAGCGAAATTCCTTTCAAATAAACTTGTGCACGGAGTCTCGTATCGTCCCAATTTAATTAGGTGGCACAGTGATAACCACGGTTTTAGCTCGTTTAATTGGCCGCGTACAACATACGCGAACTTGATATTTTCCGAAATTAAATTCTCCCCGCTATGTCGACGCGATGCTGTCTGACCTTTCACCTTGGTTGTCGACTTGATCCCTTCGCACGTACCCCTGGTACACGTTCTACAGCTGTGGCGGTGTTTTTTTAACATACATCGACCGCGCATGCAACTTATTTTTATCAATTTCTTACATTACAGATTTTTTTCTCGGTAAATTCCACGTAATTTGAGATGTTTGTTACATAATTGTTACGAATGTATAATCGGTTGTATCAAAATCACTCCTTCAACCCTCATTCCAATTTTTTTTTTCGAATAATATTTGACGATTTTCCATTCTAATTCTTCTTTGAATGTAAATATCATGATTATTATTATAAATATTAATATTAATTACTGTTCGTATCGTAATTTCTGTTTTTCTCATCGTCGTCATCACCATTGTTGTTATCATTCTTATTATTATTGCTATTCGAAATTATTGATGCTAAACGAAAAAAAAACTAGCAATATCGTGATACTTACTGCTCCTATGAGCATGCAAATGTAAAAGTTTGACGAATCGATTTATTGTAATCGTCTTTCAGACACCTGTCCAAATATAAAAGTTAAATAAGGTAATTCGGGGAATATAAAATCGTGGAAGTCTGGGGGGGACAGGGGTAGGGTTCCCTTGCTCTAGACGTGGCTCAGTAGTCGCGTGTACATCGTGGATATATGCATAAGGTCGATGAATGCTGGCAAACATAATACATGCTACATTTTCCTTGAGGTCGTCTGGATTTTACGATTAATCAGGCCGAGTGGAACCAAGCAAGGTGTGTGACAAGTTCGTACGTATGGAGCATTCTATTTCAAATCGACCGGACGTCTAGATCAGACGAGACCTGATGTTTCGGCCATTATTTCGCGATTTTGTGAATTATTTAACTTATTAAGCGTGAATAGGTTAAAACGACATGCATTATTCGATGCCTTGTAAATATATTTTTATACTACAAATAATAAAATGGTCTCATTAGTATTTCCGGTTTGTGCTTTTACAAATATTTCGCATTGTTTTTACGAATCATTTCGTTATGTTTTTTGCATTTTATAATAATTAAAATATATAACTGTTATGGTATATATGGACATACCCACGTTTATATATATATATATATATACGCTGTGTTGATATGTGACAGATAGTTTAATAATGAATAAATGATTATGCTCAATAATTATTACAGGGTATTTTTTATTGGAAAAACGAATTCATTTCAATTCAAAACCTGTAACGAATGAATATTGCGAATAAATGTCTCACGCGCTCGAATAATAATGTTTAAAAAACGTGTAAAGAATTTGAAAAAGTGGGAGATAAGCAAAAACCAATTTCTGGCGTGCGGCAGTGGCAAATAGTTTGAAAAACAAAACATGGAATGGCACATGTAAGGGAACCGTACGTGCGTTATGCCTGCAATATATCTTGCTGAGACTTCGGACAGTAAACTTTTTTCCGTCGGGTTGTTAGAAAGCTTCTCTCAGTTGGGTCACTGACTACAGCTCTCTTGGACTTTTCTCTTTTTTTTTTCCTTTTTTTTAAATCCTAATCGAAAATAGGCTCTGCAACATTCGCGTGTAGAGTGCAACTTTCCGACGTCGAAAAGTAGACAAATGTCTCGTCTCCTCCCCGCCATCTTTCAATCTCGCCAGGACTTAATCTCGAATCCAATTAAAACGTTCGCGAGTCATCGTGGGCATGTGTGTGTGTGCTCGCCACATCCGGTTCGATTTCTTTTCCCTTTGCTACCGCGTTGCTCGCCCGAATGGATATATCTATTTTTTTTTCACTAGTCGTCAAAATGAAAATTTACTTTCGGGGAGAGAAATCGAAAAAAAATGAGTTTTTTATTTTATTTTTATTGGTACATGGTCCCTTGTAAATGTAAATTTTAAAGAAGGCAAACAAACGTTTTACGGAAATTAGATATTATCTGATTAGATATTATCTAAAATTAGATATTATCTCAAAATCAGGGAACGAAGAATGCTAATTGCACGAATTATTCGAACAAGTACAATGGACGCAGTAAAACATTGATTTGGAAAACATTCTTGTATATAGTTTTAAGTACCGCGCTATTTTTTTCACACATAACTTGTCTGCAACTTTTTACGAATAGGACACAAAAGAATATCTCGTCGATCTTTAAAAATATAATCGTACATAAGTACAATGGTTCAGATGTCATTAATTTACACACAAAACAAGAATTTATGAATCGGCATTCGTAACAGAAAAAACGTGAAAGTTGAAATATAAACGAAAAAAAACAACCTACTCATCAAACGAACGATCATAGCAACTGTTGATTTCACAGGCATGGCTTATGGTTGCGTTACATCAGCGCCGTATCTCGACACTTCCTGTACTATAAATTACCATCAAATTCTAATAAGTTTTGCCGATCGATAGAACATTGGAGAAAAAATATTTAAAAATTCTTCGCACGTTATGAAAATGAGGAGGTCATGTCTGTAAATGCAATACGTTTTTCATAAGAGTAATTGTTGTGTTGTGTGCCAACGATACAGAGGCCAAAACGGCAGTTTTTGGATTTTTCATCTGCGAATCTGTATGTGCACGCATCACGCAAAAAAAACTCGACCAATTTCTTTGAAATTTGGCATAGATATATAACAGATCGTAATAAAAACCGTTCCGTATGTTAGTTCGGGGTACAACTTATAACTTTTCATTCCGATATGTTATATGTCGATTCAAAAGAACTGCACACACGATATCGACACGTGCGGCAAATTCCTCATAACTGATACCCCGCACTGACAAATGGGACACTTCTTATTCCGAACTGTTACGAATTTTTGGCTCAACATGGCCATCTTATGGTTTTATTGAGAACTTTTATTACATCGTTACCTACATGTATTTAACATCTTGATATTGTCTCGTGTGTCTGTCCACCCTTTACTCCAAAAAATTAAAGGAACAGAAAATTTCTTCAATATTTGTTAGCGTTTTCTGAAGCGCTGTATCTGTGTTAAAAATGGTCGTGTCGAGATGAAAAAAAGCATTTTTAAAGCTACAAGTTCGTAGCTTCGAGATCTTTCGGCTAAAATTTGTTGTGAGCTACGGTTATCGCGCAATCATAAGAAATACCGCGAGAAAAAAGTATTCCAATTTTTTTTTGTTTCAAGGGTCCACGGGCTCGGAATTTTTTTCAGTTAAATCAATGCAAAGTCAGAAAGCTTGTTTATTCAGCTTTAATTTGGTTTTTTTGTCTCTCTACGTCAATTTTTGCTGGGATCTCCGACTTTGAATGAAAAAGGATCCTCTTGTCTTTGATCGTCGATATCTCAGCAACTAATGATCGCACAGAAGTTAAACGGCAGCTTTGAAAACGTAAATAAATTTCCTACGGGACTCTTTCATTGACTTTTGAGAACAAAAATGTTTCACCCTTAACATTAATTTGAAAAAAGTACAAGACATGACTTTTTATAGTTTTTCAGTAAGTCTACCACTACTTTACAAATATTGATAGAAACACTTATTTTGCCAGGTTTTTTCCAAATAAATGTACCTCCAGTTAAGTTTTAAATGTAAGTTTTGTAATGTCCAGCTGTAAATCCAGCTGTAAGTTTTAAAATGAATCCATCGAAGCGTTTTTCCGGACTGATTGATCAAAGTTTTACAAAATAATTAAAGGAACTTTAATTAAAAAACTTTGCACCAGTTGCATGTTACATATAAGAAAAAAAAACTTCGAAAGATTGCCAAACAAATTAATGAATTTTTTTTTAATTTTGCAAAACATTTCGGCAAACAATACTGACTCATTTTTTATATGATTCGGTCTTTGCGCACCATAACGTCACTCATCTTCAATTGCATTAATTAAAAGTTGATACCGCCAAGCTGTATTCACTAGTCGATCTGAGAACATTTATGCGATCAACTCTCGCTATTTTCTACGGAGGTTATTAGAGTTACAGAAAACAGTTTGTTTCAAAACTATGCATGATCAATATTGGAAAATGTTTACAAATATTTTTGATTATTTTTTTACCAAAACATAGAAAAAAATTACCAAAAAAAAAATTAGTTTTGAAAAAAATGTTTTTGTGACCCTAATAACCGTTGCAGAAAATATCGACAATTAATCGCATAAATGTTCTCAGATCGAGTAATGAATACCTCTTGGGGGTATCAACTTTTCATTAAGCCAATTCAAGATGAGTGAAATTATGGTACCCAACGGTCGAATCGTGTCAAAAATTAGTCAGTATTGTTTCCTGAAAGTTGGACAAATTTTTTAAAAAATCCGAGGATTTATTTTTTTCAATTTTTTTTCTTGACATTTAACAAGTAACTAGTGCAAAGTTGTCAAACGAGTCGAAAAAAAAGGTCTTTTCATTTAGACGATGATTACACGATGTTTGTGAACAATACACCTGTTCCTGCAATTGTTTTGTGAAACTTTGATCAATCGGTCCAGAAAAACGGTTCGGTGGATCAATTAAACATTGTACAGACCTATTGATAGATTTACTGAAAAACCATAACACGTCAGTTTTTGTACTTTTCTCAAATCGGCGTTAAGGGTAAAAAAAATCTCAAAAATCAACAAAAGGCTCTTGTAGGAAATGTATTCAAGTTTGTATTGCGATCATTGCTTGCTGAGATATCGACGACCAAAGACAAAAGAATCTGTCTTCATTCAATGTCGGATCTCCCAGCGAAAAATTGACGCAGAGGAACAAAAAAAAACCCAAATTCAAGCTGAATAAACAAGCTAATTGACCTATGTATTAATTTAACTGAACAATGTTTGTTCAGTTAAAGCCCGAGCCCGTGACCCTGGTAAAGAAACAAAAAAAATTTCTCACGCTATTTCTTGTGATTGCGCGATAACAAACTCGCAAAAATTATTCGCCAAAAGATCTCAAAACTAGAAACTTGAAGCTTAAAAATGCTGTTTTTTATCTCGAAACGACCATTTTTCACACAGATACAGCGTTTGAAAAAAACACTAGAAAAGTTGAAGTAATTTTCTGTTCCTTTAATTTCTTGGAGCAATATATATATGCATATAACAATAGTAATTAAATGGTCAACATTTTGATTTAACAGAACTACACACTCGATATTGACACGTGCGGCACATTCGTTGTGTCACAAAAATGAAAATGAATTGTTCAACTTTGCTCGACGTCTCCTCTCCGTATTGACGTCACGAATCTCGCGCAAACGTCAAAATTATCCCAATCGTATTTTTCCCCGCTCGAATGTAGGTGGAACGAATGAAAAAGTGCTTTATCTTATGCACATGATAGTCGTCATCCGCCCGTGAGTATTCGTGTACTCACCTGACGTTTTCCCATTGCCACGTTACTTTTTGTTTTTTTTTCTTCCAGAAGGACAAAGTCATAACGTCGAACGATTAATTCTACGCACTCGGTGGTCTCATTCTATACTCGTTAATTCACGCTCGTTGCCTGTATTTTTTCCTGTTGCACACTCTCGTGGAAACGCTCGCTTCGGGTTGGGGCCTATTTTTTTTTCTTCCTTGTTTCTCTTGAACTGTACTATTGACAGGAAGAACGAGAAAGGTGCGCAGCTGCTTTTTTTTATTCCCCGTTGTTTTTTTTCGTTACTTTTTTTCGGACTCGTGTATTTATCGGGCATTTATTTAAAAGTCTAAAATTCCCAAGAATTGTTCATTCCTAAAAAAAAACTTGAATTTCCTGTCACAAGTGGTTCTTCATTTTGGGAGTTTGGACATTTCGAATGCCACGGGAATGTTTTTTTTTCTCTGAATATCTATAGTAATAACTTGTCAAATTTAGTTTAGAAAGTTTGTCATATATCTGAAATGTGGCTTCGAAATAAGCGGTCTTGTGATTGCTTACATTTCTAAATGTTTATTTTAAAAATATGAAAAGCTAAAAAAAAATTATTCACAACATCTTGTAAGTTCGCGTACTTGACCCCCCAATCAAAATTGACGATCTCAAAATGCCACGAGAAAAAAGAAAAAGAGACGCTATTTTTTCCAAATTACGCCGCGCGAATTAAAACACAAATCGCTCCCTGATACGAGGAATTTGTACTTTTATTTTTCATTGCACTTGGCACGAATCATCGATTCAATTTTCCCTGCGAAACTTTCACCGAGCAATAATACTCGAAGCCTTATATGTTTTCGTACAAAAGGTATCCGCTCGAGGGTGCCTTTGTGTCGGCGGAAATGAGGAAACCGCGCGGCTATAGCCCGGGATGCGAGAGAAGTAAAAAGGCTTGCTCGTCCGAGAAGTCACGAACATCGCGAAGGTACATAGAACACGTTGAAGGACTTTATATTCTTTATACATTTCATATATTTCCTTGCTCTTAAAAAAGTAGAAAAAATTATTCTTTTGTATTTTCCATTCGTCGCAGGTACCATTTCCGTCGAGGGGTGCTTTTTTTAAGGATACGTGTGAATTGAGGCTGTACAGCGCTCCCATTGGCCTTATCGTCCAGTCAATATGAAATTTTCCGATACGCATAGCTTTGATTTGCTCTATGTGGCCCTCACCCCCAATTCACCCTCTTCTGGATTCCCTTTCTCTTCATCACTGGTATTTTTGCTCTCTCTCTCTCTCTCTCTCTCTCTCTCTCTCTCTCTCTCTCTCTCTCTCTCTCTCTCTCTCTCTCTCTCGCTCTCTCTCTCTATCTGACTCGCTTAGACTATTCTCCACTTTCCCTTTCTTTCCTACTAATATCTGCATCTCTTTTTCTCTCACTTCCTTCTCTGTCCTGTCTCTCAATCGCACTCTTCCATCTCTAACTCCTCCTACGACCCGTCTAAATCAATCAAATCCTTTTTCTCGGCCTGATTACCGTTTCTCATTATCGCCATTCCTTTGCGACCATTTTTCGGCCTCCTCCCCAGCTCCCGCTTTTCCGTATCTCTCCTCATGATGATGATCCCGTTCACGTCCTTCTTTGTCCTCGTGACCGCTCGACTCGTCCCAGTGTCGAGCCTTCTCGTGCTTAGCCCGCTCACCGTGCTTGTCGACGTGATAGGCCGCGTCGTGATGCCCGATCTTCTCGTGGCCACCCTTCTCGTTCTCGTGCTCGTAACGATAGCCACCCTCTTTCTCGTCTTCGTCATCCTCGTGGGACTCGTCGTAAAATTCCGTCTTTTTCTCGTACTCGTCCTGCAGCGGGACAAAAAGGGCAAGGTTTGCTCGCTTATTATTTATCGCTTTGATGCTCAAAAAATCGGGACACGAATCCTTAAGGCGCTCGGGCACAATCCGAAGCATAAATTGAGAGGAACTTGGAAATGTGCAGAGCAGAGAACCTGCAATGTGCAATGGGCTATTTGGAAAATGATGTTTTTTGACTATCCTACGATGGCTCAAGGCCGGTGGAACACCTGTAAAGTCTTGTGATATTCGGATGAGCGATGAATTTGAGGCGTGAAAAGTAATGTTTATCACAAAACTGGCCCCGTATGAACATTTTTCCAAAAAACTCAAGTTAGCTTCAGGGATGTCTCGAGTAAAATCTTCACTAACGACGTCAAAGTTTGTCAAGGCTGCTGACGAACTATTCTTAAATAGAGGAAGCAGCAACCTTTTTGTGCACCACGTGTTGGCCCTTGGTACTGTGACCCTTTTCGTGTTCTCCCTTCTCGCCGAACTCCGACTCCTTGTTGCCCTTTTCACCGTGATGATACTCCTTGTGGTAACTGCTCTCGTCCTCGTGCCTCTTCTCGTCACCTTTATTCTCATCGTATTCCTTTTCGTGGCTCTCCTTATCGTGATGGCCCTTCGTGCCCTTGTCGTACTCGTGCCACTCTTTGTATCCCTGCCGTTAATCAAGATCGGTCCAGTTAGGAGGGTAAGTAAGAGGCGGAGAAATTTCATCGGCCAGACGCCACGATTGGTTGGAAATGAGTTCGGTTAGTGCAAGCTCCTGACTTTATAGGGGATTTCAATGCACCACTTTGTAACACCAGGTCATTGGTGTAGCATTCGTTATTATTGAGCTCGGTCATTACTCGTTGAATGGCAAGTCAATTTCGTGGCGTCTTTACTTCGTAAAAGACAGAACAAGGCAACTGGTGCAGCGAACTTGGAGCAGCTGAAAGTCTCTAGGCGGGAAAATGACCCGAATAATGAAGGTACAGGAAAGAATTGGACTCACCTTCTCGCCCTTCTCACTCCCCTCGGTATGATGACCTTCCTCGTGTTTTTCTCCGCCTCCTTTGCTCTCACTTTCCTCCTCATCAACGTCTCCGTCCTTCCTTGATCCTTGGCGATTTTCCTCGTGGCTCGAACCCACCGACGTTTCCTCGATCTCTTCCCCCTCGCGATCCTCTCGATCGACCACATCAGCTCGACTCAGCGATTCCGCAGATTCTTCCTTCATCCTCGGCGCAACGTTCCGTTGACTCGGCAACCCCGACGGTCTCGTTTGGTAAGCCACACGAGGCTGCAAACTTTCCTCGGTCACCTTCGGCATCAAAGGTTCAACTCGATTCCCGTAATTGCCCGATTGCGGTTCTGCAAAGCTGCTGTTGGACGATGTTTTGAAAGCCGGTTCGACAGCGGACTCTGCACGTTCGTAGGAAGCGTATTCCGGAGGTGCAAAACTCGTTGGAGGATTATTTTGTTGCCCGGTAGGATGGAGTTCCCGGTGATTGGGCATGGCCGAAAGAATTTCCCATGTGCCATCGACGCGTCGCTTTTCAGCCTCGCTATCGGAGTTCTCCCCACGGGCAGGGCTTGCAGTCCTCAGCGTGGGAATCAATGTCCTTTGGGAATTAACATGTGGAGCACGGGAGGATGAAGTGCCAAACGCGTTTTCCGATTGTAACGAATAGTCGTCAGTGCCACTGCTCTCGTCATCGACCTCATGCTTGTTTCCCTCTTGCGAAAGGCTTAAAGGAGCGCCATTGGATTCCGTCCAAGGGTCGTTACGTGAGTCGACGTAGGATGACCGGCGAGCCTGCCTCGCATCCACGCTAGTCTCATGGAAACCATGAGGCATTCCGAGTCGTGGCCGATTTTTCGACAACCGCTTGATCGCGGCTGGTGAACGAGATGCTTTGCCGTTTGTCGGCTTGCTTACCGCGGCAAGTTCTTCCAGCGCCTGTCGATCGCTTCCATAGGCTGGAACTTTTCCACTCGAGGAATGGATTGGACCCGCCACTTTCGTCACCTCTCCGGCGGAAGGCCGAACAATCACTTGACTCGGAAGACCCGGATAGTTCTTCAGACTTTGACTAACCACTTGTGGGGCTTCCCTCGCTTCGGAATTCCGATAGCTCTGGTGAGTCTGTGTAATGGTAGGATTTGAAAGTAGTTCAGCCGTATTTATTGACAACCTCGCCTCCACGCTCGGTCGATAATTGTTCCCGTGCAATTGATAACCTGCAGCTTCTTCGGAATCTCCGACCACAGCTCGTGTTCTCGTCGCTATACGGCCAGCCTGTCCAGGATCCACGCTGTTCGAGCTGGGCGATTTGCGATTGTCCACTTCGGAAGGTTCAGGCGATATGCTCCTCTGGCTGACTGGCGAATAAGGCCGAAACCTCGTGAGTCTTGGCACTAGCAGAGGCGGCATATTGTAGCGTGTGAGGAATCCCAGCTGTTGATGATCGGAGCTTGGGCGGATGTCCGTCTTCTCGGGTCCCGAGTTAACGGTTGACAAGTACGATTTCGGACTGGGAACGGGCACTTTATTTTGTTCATTACCCGGGACTCTCACTGGTAATGATTGAGCTGCGATTGCACGTGGAGCAACTTTATTTTTTGAGGCTTTATCGATCACCGTGACCTTTTTAATCTGGTCGCTATTCAATCTCGAATAATTCAACTGCTCCTCCAAACTTTCGGACACTTGAGGAAAGAAAAGTGACGGTGAGGTACGGGAGGACGATCGCGATGGCTTCAAGTGTCTCGACCCCCGCGACAATTCTCCCTGTTGGTCGTCGCTCAACTTTTCACGCAACTTCGAAACCAACGAGGACTTATTTCTTCCGGTTTGGTAAGTGTAGTCCGGCAACTGGGACCTGAACCACGTTTGTTCTTTATTAGCACGGGACTGGTCTAGGCGCGACGGTATTCCGAGGGGCGTCCGGGTCGAAAATCCTTCAGGATTGATATTCGGCGATAGAGCTTCGTCGGTTTGGTTGCTCGTTCTTCTCGTATGTTTTAATACATTTCGCCGTCTAAGTACGTCGTAGTGCGTCTCTTCGGGAGATCTCATCGATTCCACTATGAGATTTATCCAAACGTGATTATGTTGGCGGATTTTGTCGTCATACTTTATATGTGAACATATATACATGGTGCACCATTTAAGTTCGGACAACGAAATATCTCGCAAGGGATGCACTTTAGCAAAAAAAAAGTTTCAAGCGAAAATTTCATAGTTTTGAGGAACAAAAATAATGGTGTTGATTATTTTTTATTTCGTCACAGTTTTCAAGACTATTTCAAGGTCAACTTTACTTTTTCTATCGGAATTAGTATTTTTTATTTCAGAAGCTTTTTTGGCGTAATCGAATAGGTAACGTTTGGCTGAGAATATTTCTTTCAAATTTTCTACTGAAAATTGCCAGCGATTAAAAAAATTGCCAACCCCATCTATTTTATTCCCTAAAACTATGAAACGTTGTGTGTGTGTGTGTGTGTGTGTGTGTGTGTGTGTGTGTGTGTGTGTGTGTGTGTGTGTGTGTGTGTGTGTGTGTGTGTGTGTGTGTGTGTGTGTGTGTGTGTGTGTGTGTGTGTGTGTGTGTGTGTGTGTGTGTGTGTGTGTGTGTGTGTGTGTGTGTGTGTGTGTGTGTGTGTGTGTGTGTGTGTGTGTGTGTGTGTGTGTGTGTGTGTGTGTGTGTGTGGTATATACATATATACATATATACATATATATATATATATATATATATATATATATATATATATATATATATATATATATATATATATGTATATGTATATGTGTGTGTGTGTGTGTATGTGTGTATATATATATATATATATATATATATATATATATATATATATATGAGGAGTTCTAATAAATTTGATACAACGAAATATTTCACACATACATATATATACACACTCACCAAAAAATTTAAGGAACAGAAAATTTCTTACGTGTGTAGTGTTTTTTGAAGCGCTGTATCTGTGTGAAAAATGGTTGTATCGAGATGAAGAAAAAAGCATTTTGAAGCTTCGAGTTTCAAGTTTAGAAATTTTTGGCAAAAAATTGTCGTGAGCTACGGTTTTCGCGCAATCGTAAGAAATAGCGGAAACAAAATTTTTCCCAGTTTTTGGTTTTTCGTCAAGGGTCCACGGACTTGGTTTTTCCGGACCGATTGATCAACAAAAAGTGGGCAAACAAATTTGGGACCAACATTTTTTCAAATTTTTTCGTTTTATTTCAAAGGCCCACGGAATTGACTTTTCTGGACCGATTGATGAATTTTTTACAAAACAATTGAAGAAAAAAGTGTATTGTTCCTAAACATCGTGTAATCATCATCAAAATAAAAAGACCAATTTTTTTCGACTTTTTTCAGAACTTCGCACTGGTTACTTGTTAAATATAAGAAAAAATTTATTTTCGGAAAAAAAATTGAATTTTTTTAAATTGTAAAACTTTTCAAGATACAATACTGACTCATTTTTTAAAGTCAATCTGTTTGTTGATTTATAGACAATACACGTGTTCTTTCAATTGTTTTGTAAAACTTTGGTCAATCGGTCCGGAAAAACGGTTCGGTGGGTCAATTTGAACATTTGCAAGGCTATTGGGAGTACATTAAGCTGAAAAAAACTTGGCAACCTTAGTCTATCAATATTTGTAAAGTAGTGGTAGTTTTACTCAAAAACCATAAAAAATCGTTTTTTGTACTTTTTTCAAATGAATGTTAAGGATGAAAAAAAATGTCTCAAAAATTAATAAGAGGGTCTTGTTCGAAATTTATTCAAGTTTTCAAAGCTGTCTTTTAGCTCCCTGTGCGGTCATTGATTGCTGAGGTATCGATGATCAAACTCAAAAGGATCCTTTTTTATTCAAAGTCGGATATGTCAGCGAAAAATTGACGTGGACAAAAAAAACAAATTGAAGCTAACTAAACAAGCCAACTGACCTATACATTAATTTACCTGAAAAAAATTCCAGAGCCCATGGAGCCTTGAAAAAAAAATTGTAAAATATATGACTCGCGCTATTTCTTATGATTATGCAATAACCGTAGCTCACAAAAATTCGTTGCCAAAAGATCTCCAAATTAGACACTTGAAGCGTCAAAATGCTTTTTTTCACCTCGCCACGACCATTTTTCACACAGACACAGCGCTTCGAAAAACACTTTAAAAAATTGAGCAATTTTCTGTTCCTTCAATTTTTTAGAGTAGTGTATATATATTACATTTTAATATTCATTGCATCGAAATAATATTCAAAATATTGTTATACTGTATATAATGATTATACAATATATTATATATGTATTATGAGTTAAACAAATAGAATTTACACTATGCAATATACAATATTGTATTAAGCCTTCAAAACATCCCGAACGGGAAGGTGATTGTAAGATTCTCACCCAGGGGATTTCGAGTGCTCGTCGCTTCGATCCTTATGGCGTCGATCTTCTGGGGCTCGTATTCGGCGATTGCCAAGAGATCCTCGGTATTCTCGATGTCTTCGCGATCGGAATACGTGACGGGACTCGATCTTACACGAGTCTGCGATTGAGCACTTTCCTGATCGTAAATAGACCCTGATCGATCGATCCCTTCTTCGTTGTCGGTCTCGGTCGGTGATCGCGCAGTCGTCAACGAGTTTTCGAAGAGTATCAAAGAGCCCATCGGAATTTCTCTCGTGGAATTTGTATCGTCGACCTTAGGCGACGATATCAATACGAGCCGACCGGCCGACGCGATTTCCTCCAGTGCCTCTTCGAGTTCGCCCTCGAGCTTCATTTCTTCGTCGACTAATCCGGACAGCTTGGTCGTTGCGAGGCGGCTCTTTGAAAAATTCCCTATTCCGTGCTCGGACAAGATTGTGGTTACATTTCCAAGAAGCTCGTCCGTTACTTGGTTGGCTTTAGCTTCGAACGAAGCTCTCGCGGCATCATTTGCGTCGCCCATGAGAATTACATCAACATCTCTCGCGTCGTTACCCCGCAACAAGCTCACCTGCGGTAACATCATTAATATCTTCACATTAATTATGTATATACACTTTAAATATATACTCTTGTACATAAATATATATAAGAGTATATTCAAAATGTACTCTTTATTATGAGTATATCGAAATGATGAAATTAATTCAAATAAATATTATATCAATGTTAGTATATTCACATTCGTATAATATTAATTTAAATTAATTGAATTATTTCTAAGCACTTATAATTAATAGCAAACTTTTCCGAATATGTGTATGTGTATTTATCTATTGAAACATTGGGAAACAAATATTACAACTGAAACTGAAATAAATCAATTTTAAAAAAACCTGTTCAGAATTTCATCTATTGACTCAAGCTTACGATTAATTAATTTTTACAAAAATTTCTGCATAATTTTATTTATTTATTGATTTTAAAAAAATATATTGCATTTTTATTTATTTATAACACAAAACACGGATTCCCCTCCATTATCACTTTCAACGTCTCTCGATCAAGGTTGGTTGGCGTAGTACATTACGCGAACCAACGTTGCCCCAAAAAATCAATCGTTATCGTATAAACCGCGTCCTAAGACTGACGATAAAAGAAAATTATAGATTATTCATTGTAAAGCAGAGTAACCGGAAAAAAACAATCAACCGTACCAAGTGAGCTAGCAAGACAAAAGTCGCGAGGTCCCTTCGCTTTTCCATGTTAATCCGCGCGGTGATGTCGTTTCAAGACTGAGACGCCGACGCCTCGGTCGAACTTAATTATAGCCTCGTGTCGACGTCACAAAGCGTATCACCTTGCAAGCCAAGGGACAGAAAACAATTGCGCCGAGATTCTTTCGAGTGCGATATTTACGGACAGGATCTCTTGCGACAAAATTTCGCGGGCTCAATTACGATCTGCATGGTGTATCGGTATGAGAATGTGGGCGTTAGAGGGGGCGGTGCGCAAGAGGGGAAAAGAATGAAAGATCGACTTCATCATCGTGATTTCGAGAACGGCTTCCTCCTTTCTACCTCAATATTGCGTCGTGATACCGTATCTCATTTCATTCCTATCGAACGGAGCGGATGACTGAGAAATTCGCGTAGTTCTACTTGAACAAGTAGTTCGTCTTTAACAGGTGTCAGACACTGCTTCCTCCCTCTCGCTCTCTCTTTTACTCTCTATGCGGGCGCGCACACACATACATACATTTAAGTACAAACACACACACACACACACACACACACGCGCGCGCGCGCGCACACACACACACACGCACGCACGTACGCACACACACACACGCACACACACGTATCCCTCTAGATTTAATTTTTTCCCACCGTTGTGTAATACATAAGAAGTAAAATAAACTACCCTAGTATTGCAATACGCTATTTGATAAATCGATATAATCACAATGATAGTGCAAAAAGCATCTCTGTGACCAATTTAACGCCACGTTTTCACTTTTTACGGGTGAGCACGCGAATAACGTTTAGAGGATTCAGAAAACGTTTATTCGTTTCTATATTTACGTTGTGTGGGCTCGAATATTATTACCAGCGAGGTAGGAAATGGCAGCGGAATTTCACACTTGAGCTATCAGTTGAATAAGATTGATTTACTTAAAGATCTATCGATCGTACAGTCGAATCAATAAATTATGCTCCGTCCTGCAGACACAAAACATCAGGAACTTAGTTTTTTTCTTCAGGTTTCTTTCTTAGTCTTTTTCTTCAGGAACTTAGTTTTTTTCTTCAAAACATCAGGAAGCTTAGTTTTTTTCTTCAGGAACTTAGTTTTTTTCTTCAAAACATCAGGAACCTTAGTTTTTTTCTTTATGAAAATAAAATGGACTCAAACTTATATATATATAAATAGCACATAAAACTAAAAAAAAACTCGGCGGTGTGCGAGTCGGGTCTAGCTCTATTAGAGTTCCGTACATATGACCGATTAACTGTTTTTAACTAGATATTTAACTAGGTGATGCGTTTTTTCGTCTTAGTCCTTAGATAGTACTAAACTGAAACCATATGGGGTGATGATAGCTAAAAAAGTTTTGTATACTCCTGCTGTAAGCTAATAATGAACATATGTCAAATTATTGTTATTTAAATATTTCCAATACCACATGACTTATTTTTGGGGTCGGTAGCAGCCAATTGCCAATATCGTCACATTTTTCGCAGAAAAAGAGGAGGCGGAGAGAAATAAATAAAATATACGATCTACAGTCTTTTCTTACTTTACAATCTCGTTTCTTCCGTAACGTCAATCTCTCGTTCTTGGCACCCGAACAATCATTATATATATTTTCATTATAAATGTATTGTATTATGTATGCAATAAATGATTATATATACTACATTGTGAATCGGCATTTTCAGTATTTGTTGCTTAAATACAGTATATGGTACATAATATACAGAAATTCCAAAATTCTAACTAGGTTAGTATTTTAGATATACCCCGTAACAAAAATGCTCTAAAACTGACATCTTTGACGGCTCCCCATTTCTTTATTGTTGAAGATAAAAGTAATTAAATATACATTTGTACTCTATTCAATGAATTTTAGACAATGTAACAATGTAGACAAATGTTAAATATTGGTATGATTGAATGTATAATTGAGTAAATATGAAATTAAAATAAATACATAATCTAAAGGAGTGGATATAATTGCAATCCATACTTTCTTATACGTCATCTTATGCATATATGCTTATATTATATATATATATATATATATATATATATATTACTCTACATTATTTCGCTCAGCTTGAGTGATAATTTATGTTTTCATATTATATTCCACTCATTTATATATATATTTTTATTAATAATATATTCAATGAAATATTTGGGAATTTATATTTTTCAAAATACATAATATACTATACTGTATGGATTTACCAAACTGAATCCGTTCCATCTGCCCTTCCCCTCATGTGTCCACCTTATTTCAACATGTCCTCCATACTATATTATACGAAACATTTATTAAAATTTATTGTACCAAGCTATCGAATGCTTAATTCACTGCAAACGTACACTTGCGATCCATGCAAAGTAACAAAGGGAAAAAAATCGGATAGCAATTTGTGATTGTAAATGTGCCATTTTTTTGTTATCATTGTAGATTTTTGGAGCGACTGTACGATCAGTTGATCGGGAGAAGGTTTCTCTCGTCTCGGACTCGTAACTCTTGACGTACGGGGGGCTCACTTGCTGACATTTGTGCGACCACGACAACCGCATTTCCTGCTCCGTTCGCCAGGCGTTGAAACGGTCACGGTTGGCCACATTTTCGACGATTACATCGGATCCGAAGAAAAAACGCTTGTGTCGACATATTGGTTTGTCTCAAAAGTATTTATTAGAAATTAAAAAACCTCACAATTATTATCACAATTGTTTTTGAATAAATTATTGAGAACAGCGATTACAATTGTTAGTTGGGCGTAACGATTTTTTCCGGTGCGTCGTTTTTTAACGCTTGCCTCGCTTGAAGGACCATTTTTTGCCGGCATCAGCGCCGTCCTTGTTCCCGTGACCCGCGTGATGTTTGCGATGATGATTGTGACCCTCGGCATATTTGTGACCCTTATTGTCCGCGTCGTGATTGCCTTTTTCGTACTTCCTCTTCTCCCCGTGATGATCCTGAAAATAAAAAAATAAAAAACATGTGAAAAGAGCAGAGCTCGATCCTACTGTATACGACTGAACGCGCCGCTCGCCAGCGAGAGTGTCACGGTCCGCTGGCCACCCAGGGGCGTTAAGCCGAACTACACTGTATTTTTTTACAACGGCACCGCCCATGACTAGAAGACGCCCGGCAACGACCGACTGGTTTAACACACTTAAATGGTGATCCCATGGACGTGACGGAATTAAATCTGACCTCGTGATGATCAGCGTCGTGATGAGCCTTCTTGAAGTGGCCTCCTTTGTGCTCCTCGTGGTCCTCGTGGAAACCACCGGCTTCCTCCTCGTCACCGCCCTCGTGAAACTCGTCGTAAAAATCGTGCTTCTTCTCGTACTCGTCTTTCTTGAATATATTGTGCTCGCCCTTGGTGCTGTGACCTTTTTGATGTTTCGCATCTTCCTCGAAGCTCGCGTTTTTTTCGCCCTTCTCACCCTCGTGATGCTCGCCGTAATGACCCTCCTCGTCGTGCTTCTTCGCCTCATGGCCGATCGACTCCTCGTAGTCGTGCTCACGTCCTTCCACGTCGTGATGGCCCTTTTCACCCTTGTCAAACTCCCGGTGTGCTTTGTAACCCTGCGGCAATCGATATTCCATACAATTCCGTCAAATACGCTTGCGATACGAGAAGTATCGATTGTTTCTTTTTTTTTTCAACGACCTACGGTCTCCCGTATTAGGGCAACTACGGCACCAACTTTGACGGTGACTTTTTAACTTTTTTAACGATCTGCCAGTCCGATTAGATTTTTGTTGTAAGGGCCGTTTCACGACAACCAAAGAGACAATCGGGTGTGACATTATTTTTTAACAGACATTTCTAAACTCACCTTGTCTCCCTTTTCTCCTGAAGTTTCGTGATGGTCTGCCTCGTGCTTCGTACCAACTCCCTCTTCGCGGTGTTCGCTGCCCTCGTCTGAACGATTACGCATCGAATCGATTTACAAGAAAAAGTTATACATTTTTCAAATTTTATTATAATTATATTATTATTTATTATACTCAACGAACAATTCACGAGAACAATCGATATTTATTATTTTTTAAATATCAATTGAGTCAATAATTTCTCTTTTTCGATGATGTTAAAGTTTGCATCATTGCGATGCAACTATTTTTTTTTTATTTCTCGATTTTTTATAATGAACTAGTTTTACTCGAATGAGGTCTCAATTAGTTCCTGTTCCTGACTTCCAACGTATACACTTGCGGATGTTTACGTATAACCCTTCCCAATTAAACCCTTTCCTATCACTCCCTACCCGCACTTCGCTAATCTAACCTAACTTCCGTTGCGTCCACAGCCGTCTTGAGCTACATAATACCGAATTTGCTGAGGGTACGGGGAATCTGTGGAAAACCCGTACCAATATAGACGTCCCTATATTCTTCTGATTCTCTGGTGCACAGACTTCAACTCAAGTTGCTACACCAAGATATGAAAATTATTGGCCTCCCGCTCGCTGGTTGGTGCGCCAGCTGGTGCACGACTAAGCGGTCACCGCTCCGAGTATTGGCCACACACGATGCTGCTCAACTCAAAGTACCACCAAAGCCGAACCCCGACCGCCGATCTACCAGAGTCGTTTATAATCAACTAGTTGCTTTATGTGTTTGGCGTACAAAAAACATGTATCGGTCATGTACGAGTCCCACAATTCACCCTTAGGAGGGGGTGAAAAATCGAATAATTTGTATTTACCGCTGTACGTCGATCACACATTTACTTTTTCGATATTTACATTAGGGAGCTCTAAAAGTGGCAAAACAAAATTTAGACTATTAGTGTCGAGTCCCGAAACGCACCATTAGGACTGGGTGAAAAATCGAAAAAATGGTATTTACCAATGGACGTAGGTCACTCATTTACTTTTTCGATATTTACATCAGGGAGCTAAAAAAACTAGCCCAAAATAAAATTAGACAATTTTCGAGTCTCGGAATCCATCTTTAGACGAGGGCGAAATATTGAAAAATTGTATCTACCGATGTGCGTCGATTAGTACAGTCGTGCTGTCGCTAAAAAAACCCCGTAATCGGAAAAAATTAGGAGGCTTGTTTTGTGGCAGGTGATTTTGTAGGTGCCGCGGGTGCTAAACTCAAGTTTGCCTAAAAATCAGGGTGTAGGGTTTTTTAAGCGGATGAAAGGGGATGGGGGTGAATCAATGCAAAATTACAACCCCTACGAGGTCGGCGCCGTGAGACAAAATGTGCAGAAAAATCCGGGCTTCAGTTTTGTCCACAGCGCCGGAGTCGTGGAAGTTCATGTTGGGGGTGAAAAAGTGGGGTGAAATTTTGAAAAATTCTTTTAAAATCAATAACTTTTAGAAAAAAAAAAATCGTACACTTTTTGTTCAAATGGAAACGTTGTAGAGTATTTGATCATGACGCTCCGATAATATCTCAACCCCAAAAAAATGGTTAAAATAAAAAAAAAATTGTTCATTGAATAACTCAAAAACAATCGATTTTTCGGATATGGTTCAAATGTACGAAATGTAAAGAATAATTTTCTCTATGTTTTCGTTTCTATGGACCACCCTTCAATTTTCATTTCCCAACCCCTCTCGGAGGTTGAAAATTCAAAATGAAATTCTGGGAAAACTATTGACCGCACGATTTCACCGCCGTGGGAGAATTTGTAGCTTGAACCCTAAGCTACATTTTTCTCCACAGCGCCAAACTCGTATCTCTTATATTTTCGGTCAATAGTGTTCCCAGAATTTTGTTTTGAATTTTCAACCCCTGAGAGGGGTTCGAAAAAGCAAAATTCAAGGGTGGTCCATAGGATCGAAAATATAGAGAGAATTATTTTCTACATTTCGTACATTTAAACCATCCCCGAAAAATCGATTGTTTTTGAGTTATTCAATAAACTATTTTTTTTTCTATACTTCAACAATTCTTTTGGTGGTGAAGATATTATTGGAGAGGGATAATCAAATACTCGATCATCGCGTCTTTTCAAGGGCTACAACGTTCTCATTTGAACAAAATTTGTATGAATTTTTCGTAAAGAGTTATCGAATGAAAACGGATTTTTCAAAATTTCACCCCACTTATTCACCCCCGAAATGAACTTCCACGACTTCGGCTCTGCGGACAAAAATAAAGTCTAGATTTTTCTGAACTTTTTGGCATTAATCCAGCCCAATCCCCTTTCATCCCCTAAAAAATCCTACACCCCGATTTTTAGGCAAACTTGGATTTAGCACTCGCGGCACCTACAAAATCACCGGTCAAAAAACTAGCCTTCTTCTAATTTTTTCCGATTCCAATATCCAGCACAACTGTACTAGATTTACTTTACATTTACTTTTTCGATATTCACATTAGATAGCTGAAAAAACTGGCCGAAATTTTTGTTGGCGATTTTCGAGTGACGGAACCCACCCTTAAGAGGGATGAACAATCTAAAAAATGTATTTACTGATGTACATCTATCACACATTTTCTTTTTCGATATTTACATTAGGGAGCTACCGGTACGATCGTCTAGTGGTTAGCGTGCTCGCCACTAAACCAGCGGACCGGGAGGTTCCCGGGTTCGAATCCCAGTCGCATACATTTCGTCGTGAAATAATGTTTTTCTTCGGCATTTCGCGGCGAAATAAGACTAGTTCCACAACTGGAAGACGAACTCGATGATCGGCTGTATTGGTGTAGGTTTTCCGCAGTTTCCCTACACGCATGACAGAAATGTCATGATGAATAAAATACAGAGGGGAAAGTCGGCTGCGGCCGCAAGAGAACAGTGAGAAAGATGAAGAAAAAGGACTAAACAGTACAGGAAAGAAACGGGCACAATCAGGGGAAGAATAGGTAACAAACACAATAAGCGAGTACGTAAGGAAAAAAACAAATAAAAAAACATTAGGGAGCTCGAAAAAGTAGCCGAAACGAATGTTGACCATTTTTGAGTCCCGGAAGCTACTCTTTGGAGGGGATGAAAATTCTAAAAAAATTGCATCTCCGGAAGTCGGGAGATTTCAATTTCACGTCTAGTCCAATTTCCGTCCTCGCGTCCTTTAAACAAGCCAAAAGATCTCAGAAGTTCACTTACTTGTGGGTATTATAATAAACCAAACGGCTCGACGTGAAGAGCAGTGGCTCCGTGTTCGAATTTTGACTCGTACATTTTTGTTCCTTTTTTTCGATTTTTTTATTTGCATTTTATTAGTATAATATTTAATAAAATAATAGCAATAGTAATATCACTTATAATACAATCAATAATCATGTTCTTTGCCTACATTAGTATTAATTGCACAGATATAATAATAACTGCAAAAAGTAACTGATGTTAATCATCAACCTTTTTTATTTTTTCGTATTCACTCCTTTTTGAAATTGTTTTGTTATCAATAATTTTCTTCCTCCATTACTATTTATCGTTAATAATATAGTAATAACAATGATCATCAATATTAATACAAAAATATTATTACCCACACTAAACATATTATATAATATATAAAATGTCATAATTATATTTACATATATATATTAATGAAATAATAACAATGATAATTTTACAAAAATAATTGATGTTCACGGTTCTATTTTTTTACATTCTTTTATCAAAAATAGTTTTTTAAAAATAGATACGTTAACATTCATTATTTTTAACAATTATGATAATTATTATTATTATATAGATGGAATTAATACCGATGGAGCAAAAAGAATATTCCCATCATAATTATTATTACTATTATTAGCTTAAACTAATTTATCAATCAAAGGCACAAATTACTATCAACGAACTCTTAAATTCGGCTCACCCCGCTGGCTCGCGACCGCCTCGGCCGTTGTGCCGTTCGATGAATTATAATTCATAAGCAAATTAACTCATGAGATGTTTTTTTTTAATTTTTTAACGGATTATGCCTAGTTGCAACAGTCGAAAACAGCTCATCTTTTTTAAGTTTCTTAGGAAATCGTGATAATAAACTTCTACAAAAATTAGGTATTTGCAATAGTATCATCTGAAGAACACTTTTTTGTGTAAAAATGTTTAACAATAATCGATTTACAGCCAATGGCCAAGAAATCCAAGATACGTATTTTGCTGTGAGCAATGCTTTTCTAAACCAGATTATCTAATATAAATAAAATCGAACGGATTTCGTCAGAATATTCGTTTATCCTATGATTATTTGAAGAAACTTCCGAAATACCAAGTTCAAAAAAAGTGGCGCGTGTTCAAAGTGAGAGTCTCGACTTTGGCGGAAAAATCGAGCATTTTTCGTTCATCAACTCGAAAGTATACAGCGATAAAAAAATCCCTTTAAAAAAATACTATATTTTCATATCTAGAAAAAGTCCTGAAAAATTCAGAAAAATCGATACAGTAGTTTTTTAAATATTTTTCGCACCGATTTTGAAAAAGTCCTGTTGAGAATGAAGCATTTAAAGTTTCGAACGACGCGACGCTCCGAATGTTCCGACGGGCACCCCGGACCGATTGAAAGAGTAGAATCCTTCAAATATTTTTGATCATATGATATTTTAGTGCCGCTTTTTCTCAGCAATGTCAACCTAGCCTCAGCCATGAAGAGCTGAACCCTCTTAGGGGTGGGTCCGGGAATAAAAAAACGTCAAAATTTTGTTTGGGCTACTTTTTTAAGCTTCCTGATGTAAATATCGAAAAAGTAAATGTGTGATACACGTACATCAGTAGATAGAAATTTTTCGATTTTGTACTCCCTCCTAAGGTTGAGTTTCAGGACTCGTACATGGCTGATACATGTTTTTTTGCACGCCAAACCCGTAAAGCAACTAGTTGATTATCAAAAATTGTAAATTTAAAACGATGCAAACTTCAACATCATTTTTCTCGCACGTTATTTCACAAAGAAATCGTTGGATGTGTGTGGGTTCGTGTCCGCGTGTGTGTGTGTGTGTGTGCGCGCGCGTGTGTGTGGGTGTGTGTGTGCACATGCGTGGATGAATGAAATGAAACGATACTGAATCAATTTCGATGAATCTGTCACAGAAATACATCTGTCTTGAATAGGATTTAGGCTAATGGGCATTAAGCCATGTAGTTAATTACAATTGCAATGAAAAAACATAACAAACGTGATATTGAAGGAACAAACGATAACAAGCTAACAACAAAATGTACAAGCCAACGAAGGAACAAAAATTGACGATGAATCATGAGTTTTGTGTAATTTTTCCATTTTCATGAATTAATTTTGTAGTTCGTTATTATTTTTAATGAGCAATATATATTAAAAACAAGAAAAAAAACCTCAAACAAAAGACCACAGGCGAACAAAGGACCAAAGTGCGTACCGTGTTTTGTCGCAGAGGTTTCCAAATCGCCTCCGTAACTGAATCTTATGGGCCTCCTCAGAATCTTTCCAATCGCGTCGCACTCGTCGAACGCAAACAATGTGACGATTATCATACCGACAACGAAGTATCTCCGTATTCTCATTATTTTCAACGGACTCGGAACATTTGATCGTAACTTTGTTCAACGATCGTCGATTTCTCACTGGCATCTCGATGAAATCCGGATGGAACTATTATATCCTGTCGATGCGTTTGAGATGCATTCGATCCGTCGTGCCTTCTCATCTCCATTCTCTCCAGTCAGTCGGTGCGAAGAAACTTTTCCTTTCTTTCGTGTCTCCGCGGAAAGACGTGACAGCGCTCGGATGTGGCGAGGAAACGCTGACGGTCACGGGTGAATTTGAAATTACATCGATTTGCTAGGGTCGGGGGAGCTGCCTTTTTGCGTTACCACGCCAGGTACAAGCAAAATGGAAATCAGCGAAAAATAAAACGACGAAGAACCTACTGGTCTGTGGCTGTTCGTTTCTTTTGGACTTTCACTCGATGCAAAAGAACTTCAACGTTTCATTGGCAAAGAACATTCATTTCCGGCTATACCGGAACCGGAAGTCGTGCGGATTAGGATAGAACCATATATATATATATATATATATATATATATATATATATATGGTTCTATAATAATCTATCTTCTATCTTTCTATCTATTCTATCTATAATACTAGATTGGAGCAGAGTGATTAGACATAAATTAGGTGCAAGATCAAAATGGAACGTTCGAAAAAAAAAAAATTAGTTCGAAATTTAAATCAGCGACGTTAAGACGGTCGACATGTTTTTTTAAAAATATGTTGTAACGTAAGTGACGAGTCACAGACACCTAATGCTTGTTTGAAAACTGAAAAAAAACCCAAAGAAACTCACACCCATACACACACGCACACTTACACTAGGGATGTTAAAGATTTTACCTCCTCATGGTACAACCTGGATACGGCTAAAATAGTTAAAAATGGTGTTCTAACCTAAATGAATGGATGGACCTTATAAGAAAAAAAAAAAAAATTCGTACAAAAGTTATTAGTTTCGGCCTGACAAGTTTTTTGGTGCAACAAAATGTCATAGTTCCATTTTTTTTAAATGTCGGCCATCTTAACGTCGCCATTTTCAATTTTGGATAAAAAATGTTTTTAGTGTCCCCCTGTTGAACCCTAATAGTTACAATTTTTTTCGGTAAATCAGGTGTAACATTAAAATGCGACATTTATGTATGTATATAAATACACATAAATTGGGACGCCTGGTATATATATATATACCGGGTGTCCCATTTCAATGTTACACCTCATTTACCTCGAAAAAAAGTGAAACTGTTGGGGTTCAACAGGGGGACGTTCAAAAAATTTTTTTCGCCCAGAATTGGAAATGGTAACGTTAAGATAGCTGACATGTTTTTTTAATGGAACCATGACATTTTGTTGCACCAAAAAAGTGTTCAGGCCGAAAGTAATACATTTTGTGCGAATTGTTTTTTGTTTGCTCCGAAAATTTCATCAATTTATTCGTTGTTTTTTGAGGGGCTGTATCTGTGCCAAAAATGGTCATATCGAGATGGAAAAAAAAGCATTTTGAAGCTTCAAGTTTCTAGTTTTGAGATCTTTTGGCGAATAATTTTTGTCAGCTTGTTATCGCGCAATCATAAGAAGTAGCGCGAGAATTTTTTTTTCACAAATTTTTTTGTTTCTTTTCAAGGGTCACGGGCCCGGGCATTTTTTTTTCAATTAAATTAATACATAGATCAGTTACCGATGTGCTGGTCTAGTGGTTAGCTTGCCAATGAAATCAGCACATCGGGAGGTCGCGAGTTCGAATCGCCGTCTCGTAGTTTCGAAGAAAAATAAAAACACCGACCGGTACGTGTGTGTGTCGTGTGTGGATGCCTGTAGTCTGTGAGATATTTCTCGACGAAAGGCGAAAAATTGCAAATAAATTTTTGATTATTTTTTACGTGGTTCGGGCTTTGCGTACCATAATTTCGCACATCTTTAATTGCATTCTTTGAAAGTTGAGACCCCCAAGTTGTATTCACTGCTCGATCTGAGAACATTTATGCGATTAATTCTCGATATTTTTTGCGGAAATACTGAAGGCATGCCTTTGGTATTCCGTACGGAAGTGAGGAATGCCAAGAAATTCGTGTGTGTGCCGCAGAGACATGCCCAGTCGGGTTAGTCAAAAAAAGGGGTCATCAGTGCAAAAATTCCCCGCAGAAATTTTATTGCTCTAATCTTTGGGGGGGGGGGTCACATGTAGTGTAAATCCAAAATGGCGACCAAATCCGACCGGTTCGTTAGCCGCCATTTTGATTCTAAGGTAGTTTTGTTTTTGCTCAATATCTCCTTTATTTTTAATTCTTCAACAAAAATGCTCGGATCTAAAGTTGTTGAAAATTTAAGTCTCTACAACTGTAGTGCTTACAATTTTCATCCCACGATCGATATTTTTCGAGATAATAGGGAAAACTTGCCAAAGTAGAATTATTGAATTCCCTCGATTATTATTAACTTTAGCGTATAAATTTACATCAACAAAGTTGTAGAGAATCAAATTTTCCACAATTTTGAATTCCATGATTTTTTTTTGTACAGTCAATATTTAAGGTCCTACGCTTAAGGCAAAGCCTAGCGGGACTGAAGCGACCACCGTAGCCTAGCCGCTGACGTCACCGGCAGGTGTACTCCGAACAAGTCTGAGCCTGTCGCATTCCTTTTGCCCTGGAAAGGGTCATTTTGCCGGTCGGCGGGCTGTTGTACTACGAACAAGTCTGAGCCTGCAGCGTTCCTTTCTACCTAAGCAGGCTCAGTTTACAGATTGACACTTTACGGAGCAGACGTGCTGTGAGCAAAATGGAGAATTGTTTTCTATGTGAAAACAATTCTCCATATATAAAACAAGTGAAGATAATATTGTGATTGTTAAAAAATGTGGTGTTCAGGAATTTTTATCAGCCAGTATTATCCGTGGTGATGACGAACACAGGCGTATGCTGGAAAATGTTGAAAGCATCGTCATGCACCCAGCGTGCCAAAAGAGCTACGCAAACAAAAAGCTAGCTAAAGCATGTAGACGAAACAGCGGTGCATCTCGATCACCATAATCATCGTTGTCAACAACCCACCGCCGGTTGAGGTGCAGGTATTACCAACGATCGACTGAAAAAACTTGTGTTTTATATGTAAAGAAAACGCCAATCCAGAGAAGGAAAAAAAAGCGTAACATAAATGTGCGGCGTCACATTTCTATCGTTCGGAACCGTGAATTTCGAGATACTTGTTCGAAGCATTTTAATAAGCGCAACGACGAATTGGCACGAGAAATAATAGCACGCATCAAGAACGTTGATCTAACGGCTGTTGAAGTACGATATCGACGCACTTTCTCGAAAAATTTACTTTATCACGCGTCGGGTGAGGCATCAGGAAGACCGGTTTCCTGCGGAATATACCGTGCTATGGAGTACGTTTTCGATTATATTCAGAATAACGCTGACGAATGTTAATTTAACTTGAAAGAGCTACAGGAACAGATCGAAGAAGACAATATACCGGATCGAAGGACAATCAAAAGACGTTTACTTAATTTTTGACGCAGAAAATCAGAGACGGTAAAGTATTTTCGTAACACTGGTTACAAAGTCCTCTCGCAAGGCTGGTATGAGGCAAAGAAATCTGATCCTAAGGAAGAAAGGTTGAGAGTTGTTCGTTAAGCGGCTGCAATCATTTTGGAGGACATACGTTCTACACCGTATGGAACGAAATCGTACCTTCCTCCAGACAATTTCATGGAAAACGTGGATGATTCCATCCCCACTTCTCCGAAGGTATTACTCGAGGAAATTATTTTAAAATCCAAAAAGGGATTGTTGCAGTCGTGGAAGAGGAAATGCACAGCCATCGCCCATGAAATTATATCCGCAGCTCGTCCTCGATCATTCATTTTTCCGTTAAAAATAGATGTTGGTGCTTTATTATACAAAAAATTCGGATCGAAAAATGTTGTCGAACTTCAGGAGCTACTCGATGACAACGAGGATGATGCTATCATCGAGGATCTTGCCGAAACAATATCGAACATCAACATTGAATTTCAGGATGATTGCGAAGAGATAATCGTCGATGTTGATTTGGCAGGACCATCGTCGAAAATAAAAACAATCAGTAGTTCCTACAATGACATCGGAAAATAAAAAGCCTGGCATTTTGAAGTTTATAAGGAAGAGAAAAGAAAGAAAAACTTTGCCTGGATCCTTCATGCTTGCAAGTACAATCCTTAATGCTTGCAAGTACAAATCGAAATTCCAGCTTCAAAAACTTATAAGGAAGAAAACTGCAGGAATCGCAACGAACTTGCAAGCCATGAAATGTCGATTAGGCCTACTGGGGATACCACGTACAAAAAAAAACGCTCCCGGAGCTCTATCCCAGTGATGGTGCGGAAAGGAGCTTAAATATTGCCTGTACAAAAAAATCATACCGATCAAAATTGTAGGAAATTTTATTCTCTATAACTTTGTTTAAATAAATTCATGCACTAAAGTTAATAATAATCGAGATAATTCAATAATTCTACCGTGGCAAGTTTTTCCCTATTATCTCGAAAAATATCAATCGTAGGATAAAAATCGTAAGTACTAAAGTTGTAGAAAATTACATTTTCAACAACTTTGATTTTCAGCATTTTGTTGAAAAATTAAAAATAAAGGAGATATTGAGCAAAAACCAACCTACCTTAAAACAAAGATGGCGGCTAACGCACCGGTCGGATTTGGTCGCCATTTTGGATTTACACTACTAATGACCCCCTGAAGATTAGAGCAATAAAATTTCTGCCGGGAATTTTTGTAAGAAAAAAAGTCTAACCTGACTCTGCTAATGCCCCTACTGAGACCGTTTATCCTGAACAGCGATCTTAGGTACGCCGATCTTCCTGAGCGGAGGACTTCATACGATGTCCGCAGAGTAAAAAATGTACGCCTAGCATTCAGCCTCAACCACCATAACTTAGCTCAGTATGGTGTTTGTGCTTTAACCAAGCAGCTTAAAAAATGAAACAAACACATGAGTTTAATGAGACTTTTAGGATAGTGTTAGTATACATCGGTTAACCCGAAAACCACGCAACAGCAATAATCGAACACCGGCAAGATGAGAACGGATATGAGCATAGCGCGAGTTCTCTGTGCAATAAGATCTCGACAAGTTTTCAGCATGTAGAGCCTCGAGCTTGCCGTACTTGCTACACTGATAGCTTGATGTGCTTGCTACACTGATAGCTTGTAGCTTCTAGCACAGCGTGTTATCAAGCCAGATGCCTAGAATTTTAACCGATCGACGGAATATCTGGCGACTCAAGGGCCCGTACTAAGGATCTGCTACCAAGTATGATCACATGTGTCTTCTCATCATTAAGAGGCTTCCCATTTAGTGACGCCCATATCCGAACTAGAACCGTCTCCTTGTTGACATTTGCTATACAACGATCGAGGTGAAAAACAGGGCATCGGAGAAACAGTTGGAGGTCGTCAGCGTACGGATTATAAGAACAGCAAGAAAGCGCATATCTGAGGTCATACATATAGAGCACGAATAATAGCGGACCCAGAACGGATCCCTGTGGGACGCCGGGTTCGACCTTGGCCCAGGTGGACTGAGCGCGATTTGAACCGAGAACCACTTGGAATCTTTCAGTGATATGAGATCTCATCCATTTCACAGCCGACGTGGAGAACCGTAGGTCTTTGAGTTTACCGAGGAGTAGATTATGGTCGACTCGATCGGAGGCCTTGGAAAAATCAAAGAGAACCATGACAGTCAGATCAAAGACAACATGATCCTTTTTCATTCAAAGTCGCATATCGCAGCAGAAAATTGACTTCGAGAGAACAAACAAAACAAATTAAAGCTGCATAAACAAGCTTACTGACCTGAAACTGAAAAAAAAAACAAAACAATTTGGAATAATTTTTTCTCGCGCTATTTCTTATGATTGCGCAATAACCGTAGCTCACCATTTTTTTGCAAGATCTCGAAACTATAAACTTGAAGCTTCAAAATATTTTTGTTCATCTAGATACGACTATTTTTCACACAAACACAGGGTTTCAAAAAACACTTAAAAACTTAAAAAATTTTCTGTTCTTTTAATTTTTCGGAGTAGTGTATACGAAAATATACATGCACACACACACACACACACACACACACACGCACGCACGCACGCACACACACGAGCGCACACACACACACACACACATATATATATATATATTTCTATCTGTAAAATAATGCGAGTCATGAATAATAGTTTGAAATATTTAATTATTTTTGAGGCGACGATATAGTTATATTCATAAAAAAGCATAAATATGATTGCAAAAAATAATGTACCTACGCTGATATTGAATACGCGCGGAGTGTCCGGCATCGTTTACTGACTGGTCCATAAACAGCGGGTAACGGCCGAGCAGGGATGGCACATTGACGTACACGGCATACGAGAAGGAAATGTAGTGTTTGGTCAAACGCTCATGGAGAACAAA
This sequence comes from Ophion obscuratus, assembly GCA_964007375.1. Taxonomy (NCBI): domain Eukaryota; kingdom Metazoa; phylum Arthropoda; class Insecta; order Hymenoptera; family Ichneumonidae; genus Ophion; species Ophion obscuratus. Next base: position 585,829 of record OZ023321.1, read on the forward strand.
GGCTTCTTAAGAGGACAATCCGCGGTACAAACAACCCCTTGTATTTCACTTCACCACCCATCTTTCAACGTAAGCGACTCGACCGCACTCCCCGGCCCCTATTTCGCTTTTCATTGCCTCTCTCCCTCTCTCTCTTTCTTTCTCTTTCTCTCTCTCTCTCTTTCTCGTCGTGTCTACAAACTGGAATAAAGAAGCTAGAGACTCTATCCTATACGGTCATAAATTCTTTGCCGATAATACTTTGAAACTATTACAAAAGCATGAAAATGCAGCGTCTATGAAGGATTTCTCTCCTATACGAGCATAAAACGATGAAAAAATTGCTAAGGATACGATCCTAATTAATGGAGAAATTGTTTATGCTTGTATCCGACGCGATTCCGTCATACTCTAACATTTCGTAATCGGGAAAATGCACCCGTTTTTTCCACGTATGACTCGTTTCAGTTTTTCAGTAATCACAGATCAGCCACCCCTAATCCTTTATCGACCCGAATAGAACACTTCGTCGTGAATCGGTCACAGCGAAACTCGCGCGCACGTTTCCCTCATTTCGTGCTGGGATGGGGCCGAGCACAGAGTAGGGGAAACGCTTGCTCGACGCAGCGGCAGGAGTGGAGGTAACGCTTGGAGAGGACGGGCTTCGTCCGTGACGCGTCGAAGAGTAACTCGCTGAAAACAAAACTCTCATTCATCAGGACAAATACATCGCCACCTCGAAAGTCTAGAGACGCAGGGCTAACTTCGAGCTTCGACAGAATAGTTTCACGACGACGATAAAACCATGACAGAATTGATTTTATGCTAAGAACGGACAACCCTGATATACCTCATGCATATACGCTTTTACTCGCACGAATACTTTCTCCTTTGCAATACTATTATCGCGGTATCGTACATTCCGCGAAGCTATAAGTCCTACTCCCCCTTCCCGTTGCTCCAATCGGCTAACGAGATATCGGTAAGCAAATTAGCGGTGTTGTGAAAAAAAATCACATATACGTAGCTTAGACTTCAGTCGATATATATATATATATATATATATATATATATATATATATACTATGTATATACGATTTTTTATAATATATATAAATGTATATATACGTGTGTGTGTGTGTGCATATGAGACTTTCCATAGCAAATTACCTAGACTATGACCTCTCGCCTTTTCGCACTTGGTGTATGAATCCCTCTCTCCCAAAATATCAATTCATTTTCGTTCTCCAAGTACGCAACTTTCTTTGTAATCTACAAAGTGCAAAACTCGCGAGGATGCTTACGAAAAATCTATTTAATAAATTGGCATGAAACATTTTTGTATAGAGACTTGGCTAGGGCTTTTGTTTCCCTTCTCAACGAATCGGAAAAGCTCGATCCAATATTAGATATTATAATTCTGGATTCGACTTATATGCTATTAATGTCATATAAAACTATTTTTTTATATGAAATTATAAATTTATATTATCTAAAGAGATGAATATGAAAACTTCGACCGGGACTTCTGCAACCTTGAGCTTTTCGTTCCTCCGACTTTAAACAATCTCGAGACCCCGCCAAGTTGGTCCCTAAAAATAGAAAATTTTCATGCGCAGAATTCGAATATTTCCTGAGAATAAAAGAAAAGTGTTCAAAGCCTCGGAAATATCGACGACCATAACCGTTGCAGGAAAACTTCAACGAATCAAAACGGTGAAAAAAAAATAATTTTTACAATCGCTATATGCAAAAAAAACATCAAAACTTATGCCGCTCGAGTAAAAATTGGAAAAGAGATCAAAGCTTAAAAACAATTTTAGCTGATCAGCTTGATCGTAGGACGCGATGAAATTGAGAGGCGCATCGGAGAGGATTGAGCGTTGAAAATAAGAAGATTCGAATTGGCGCAAAATGAAGTATAAATGGGTCAGCAGGAGGGGGGTGTCGGTCGCTAGAGACGTGGATGACTTTGGTATATTCTTGAAATCTACCTACCGAATGAACAGGGTCTCGGTTAAGCTTTGGTAATCTAATTTGCATCATCCGGTATATAAGACCCGAGTGACGCGATATTCGTTTAGCTTGACATCGCAGCGCGACCCCAACAGCGCGACCACACACCCTCCTCGAGTTTCTCGGATCGCGAAGCTCGTTGTCTTCGCTGGACTGGTTAAGAAAAATAAGGAAAACCGAATTTAAAATTAAAAAAAAAAGGAATTAATGAAAGGTCGCGAAACCGAGAAAAAATTTGAGACCGATAAAATCTACGAGGATCGAATGTACTTCGTTCGGGAGACTCGAACGTCGCGGAGTTTCAGGGACCGACCCATTCTTAAGGCAGTGAACGCGAAATCCACGGAACAACGAGACCAGAAGTACATCGCAAGAATCTACGGCAACAAGTGTTGTCCGTAGAAAGAAGAAAGAGGAAATCCACGTCGAAAAGTACGGGGGAAAAAACGCGTGTGTGCTAAATACATTTTAATCGAAAAGTTCATTTGCTTGAAGAAATAACAACAAAAAAAAATTTATTAGATCAATGAATATTCTCGAATAACTGCGACGAAAATTTATACGAAGTTTCGATTTGTTTTCTTTTCCCAATTGCATCGATAAAATCCAAATAGCAAGTACGAAGAAAATCAGTGATGAGTTGCGAAAAAACTGAAGAGGTGGAAGCACCGCCCGACTATGTGGACAATTATCTTCGTCATCTACCGCGACCCCTTACGATCGAGGAGAAAAAGTATCTTTTGGCGGTCGAAAGAGGTGACATGGCGAACGTTCGAAGACTTTTGCAAATAGCCAGCAAACCGAATCCTCGTGTGAGTTTTTATTAAACGATCTTTTCCGTCCCAAGGCATTTTCCACCAGCTCTCTATCTCTCTCTCTTTCCCTCTCTCGCTTCTTTAATTAATTCCATATTTTCGCACCGGGACATATCCTTTTCCGAGTATCAATTTACTCTATAAAGTGGAGTTTAATTTTACTACAGACTAAAAGATTGCACTATCCCGCTCGAATATACATATATTGAGAAGGCCGTGACGCCTTTTCATCGTCGACGATCATTTGCGTAAGAGAATGCATCTATTTTCATTCCGAGGTATTTGCGCAAATGGCCTGATATCGTTATAATACCAAAATCGGTGCATTTTAATGTACTTGCGAATAATGTATCAACAAATAATGTATATTTTCAATAAAAATAATTTACTCGAATATAAAAACAATATTGATGATAATAATAATAATATCAATAACCGCAATAATAAAAATAACACCAACAAACCAATTAATATTATACCAATAACAACAATAGCAACAATAAGTAACGATGATTCATGATTATTATCATAACTAGGTTATATTTATTTTTAAGTGGGGCATAGATGATAAAATAATGATAATAATAATAAGTTATTATTATAAGCTTGACTTTCAGGTAGGCCACAATATTTGCTGAAACTGTTATGGTCACTCGTGTGTGAAAAATTGTTTAAGAACCGTATGCGCAGGGTTGTCTGTGCAGGATGAATTTGAAAATAAAAAACAAAAAGTAACCGAAAATAGAAAATCTTTTCCAAGGGGCTGACAGAGGGATTTTTGAACACGCAGACAAAACCGTTGGACGTGAATTGTGTCGACAGCCTCGGACGAGGCGCTCTCACATTGGCGATCGAGTCGGAGAATTTGGAAATGGTTGAACTTCTCGTGGTAATGGGGGTTGAAACGAAGGACGCATGTTTATACGCGATCGACGAGGAATTCGTCGAGGCAGTGGAGTTACTACTGGAGCACGAGGAACTTATGAGAACAACGGAAATCGAGGGACCGGATCGTAAGAAATTTTGTTTTTCCACGAAAATGCAAGCACGTTTCGAGCGATTGAAGAAAAAAAGATTATTTTTTCGTCGAATGTCCCAGCACCGAAACAAGTGATTCACAGCTGGCAGCGAATCGATCCGGCGTCGGCGAGATATCCGCCGGAAATGACGCCGCTCGTTCTTGCCGCGCAGCATAATAACTACGAGATATTGAAATTATTGCTCGATCGGGGCGCCACCTTGCCGATGCCTCACGACATCAGATGCGGATGCCCGGATTGCCTCAAATCCGCAACGGGTAATAAATATCTACTTAAGATCGTAAAAATGTTTGATCAATCGCTGCTGCATTGTTATCGCGAATTCCGTTTTTTTTTCGGTTAAAATAATAAAATACTAATTTTACGTTGAAATCGACACTGGCGGTTGGGGTTCAGCTCCGGCAGTACTCCGACTTAAGGCGTTACCCCCACTTGTGGCGCAAAAAAAAGGCCTTTTTCATGAATTTTTTTTTAAACAAAACTACAAAACTTTTTTAATCCATCAATATACCATCTTGAAGAACACATCTTGAGGAACTTTCACTAATTTTTTTATTGGAAAATATTACATTGTTTCGTGGCAAATTGCCGTCAATGAAATAATGTTTTTATACACACGGTTTGCGGTGACCAACATTGCGGCGAAGTGGATCATCTGAAAAAAAATGTGGATGGATTTAGTCAAATATAAGTATAAACTAGTCTTTAATCGAAGGATTTTAAAAAATATTCATTTTTCACAAAACGGCGGACAGTCAAAGTTAATGGTTCGATTTTAACGAAAAAAGGGCGTTTTTTGGCTATAAAACGGCCATTTTTTTCGAAAAAAAAATCGAACGATTAAAGACTACATTTGTATGTATTAAATAAGCCTGCAAAATTTCAAGAAGATCGGTTCTTTAGTGTTCGAGTAATCTTGGTCACCGACTTCAGAAATGCCATTTTGAGAAAAACGCGTTTAAAGTTTCATTTTCCGGTCGTTTACACAACGGATTCTTCTCTTTCAACGCTCATATCTCAGTCAATTTTGTTCGGATCGACTTGAAATTTTCAGGACATATTTTCAGATATTTATACTTCAAAAAAATGCAATAAAAAAATCGATTTTTTCAAAATCGCAAGTGGGGGTAACCTCTTAAGCAGCATTGTGCATGGCTGATACTTGGAGCGGTGGACGCTTAGCCGTGCGCCGGATGGCGCATTAACCACTGAGCGGAAGGCCAATACTTCTGATACCATAGTTTAGATACTTCATTTAAAAAGTCTGTATACCAGAGAATCAGAAAAATATAGGGTCGTCTATACTGGTACGGGTTTTTCCACAATTTCTCCGTACTCTCGGCAAATGCGGTATAGCGGTGTAGCTTCCCCCATGGAAATTTATGTATGTAAAATATATGCAGAAAATATATGCTACATACATATAAATATATCGGTCGCATATATAGTAACGAAAAATATAATAATACGTATATATTCAGTATATATGCACCAAATATATGACGCATATTTGACCCATATATCGTCGATATATTTTTCTGACCAAAAAAATATATGCTACGTATAAACATTATATAGATGCATATATGAGGCATATACGACGCATATATTTTCGATATATTTTCAATGTATTTTTTTGTCAGAAAAATATATCAAAATTGTATGCGTCATATATGACGCGTACATTTTTGATACATACTCCCGACAATAAATATATGCTGTGTGTAAACACTATTACAGTTAAACTTAATAAAACTTAAACCTTAAACTTAAAAAAACTTAACTTAGAGTTAAAGTACACTATTACATATAAACACTATATACAGATCTGCGTAGCATATCTGTATATAGGTGGCATATATGTACCACTTAAGCAGTATATATGTGGTATGTATGCAGTGTGTATGCAACATATATGCCAAATATATATGGTATATATGCAGGGTAAATGCTACATATATCATTAATATATGATACATTGATATACAGTAATACCACGCATATACATCTCATATATAAAAGCGTTACGAAAATTAGAATTTGGCACATATATGCAACATATATTTTCAATATATGGCATACATTTCACATATATTATAATTATTAATAAAATAAATTTGCAGTATATTTTTGCGTATATAAATTTCCATGGGGGTTGAGACGAATTTGGACGCAACAAATGCTAGGTTAGATCAGCGAATTGCGGGTAGAGAGTGATAGTGAAACGTTCAATTGTGAAGGATAATACGTAAAAACCCGCAAGGCTATGCGCGTTGGAACTTAGGAAGTCACTGAGGCCTACCAATTTAACGTTGCAAAATATTATGAAAATAAACTTAAAAAAGTTGAAGTATGAAGTATTTGAGGTGGTTTCCTGTTAATTCGCCCGCTCTCAATAGATGGCGTTAGATAGACTATTTTCTCAAATGGAAAGTTGGCAATACACATGATGATAGCTACATAGAGTACCGCTAAAACCGCACAGGTGACATATATGAGATGCGTTAACGTCATCCCATCCCTAGGTGACCCATTGAGACTCTCCTCTACGAGAATCTCCGAGTACAAAGCGCTTGCGAGTCCGAGTCTCATCGCCCTCAGTTCCCCGGATCCGTTGATGACCGCTTTCCAACTCAGTTGGGAGTTACGGCTTTTGGTAACCTCGGAGCCCGAGAGTAGGGCCGAATATCTGAGGCTCCGGAGACAAGTCGAAAAGTGAGAAAACAAAATGGTCGTACATTTTCGTTCCATCGTATTTTACTATTTCCTGTTTTTGTGCTGCTTTTTTTTAAGGGGTGAGATGCAGTCAGAGTTGTGAAAAACGAGCATTTTCAATCATTTTTTTTTTCAATAGTAATTAAGTTTGTTTTACAAAAGTGGTTACACAGTCCTTTTATGTTATATTTCAACTTGTTCAATCAAAAATATTGATTTTTTATTAAAATATCGCCATCTTTGTCGGACCCCCTTCGGCATTGAGTGCTTTGCGGTGACCATCATAAAATTTTACTAGATCATCTGAAATTAAAAAGAAAAAAAAAATCATTAGTTTAATCAGAAATCTAGTCCTTAATCGAAGCTTTTTTTCACAAATTAACAAAATGGCGGCTTCCGACGGATAACTTTCGATATTCGATTAAAAAATTGCGCGTTTACTTTAAAGAAAATAAAAATTTTCAACAAAAATGAAAATCCTTCGATTAAGGACTAGTTTTTAATACTATCAATAAGCACACCAAATTTCATCAAAATCCATCGAGTGGTTTTTTAATTATAGTGGTCACCGACTTGAAAAACATTTCGAGAAAAACGCGTTTAAAGTTTTTCGATGTGGATACGGTATTATATGTTCGTAAAATTTTGAGCTCGATGGATGAAGCTAAACTTTTTTTTATGTATTTTGATCCGCTGAATCCGAATATCACATTTTTTTGCTGAAAAGTCGCGCATTCAATTGTTTATAGCCAATTTTTTCAAAAAAATTATGTTTTTCGGGATGAATTATTTTTTAAAATACATTTTGGGCAATTTTAAAACGAAAGTATTCTTTATAAAATTTTGCTAAAGTTCATGGTTTTTGAGTAATACATTTTTGAAAATTTCTGAAAGTGTTTTCCATTTGATTTATGTATAGAAATACTAATTTAAAAAATACTTACATCGAATCATCACAAAGAAGATGTAAGAAAATGTAAAAAAAAACGATTTTTTTGAAAATTCTTACTGCATCTCACCCCTTAATCTACTGACAACATTTAATGCTATAGTAATCGTTTTATTCGTGGCGTCAATTTATTTGGTCGATCCTATTATTCCTCAATAATAATTGCATAGTTGTTATAGCGAAAAAAAAAACATTGTTGCGGTACGATCAATATATTGAATCGAAAAAAGAAATCGCTATACACACGTATACTTGCATCCCGAAGGTTCGCAGTGGATTTACTTCAGCAAACTCAGAGTACAGCGGAATTAAATGCTATTCTAAATCACGATCCGCAAGACGAGGGAGGGGAGTCTACCAAATTACTCGCTAGACTGGAACTGGCAATCCAATACAAGCAGAAGAGATTCGTCGCGCACTCTCACATTCAACAATTACTTGCTGCTATCTGGTGAGTCGAAAATCCCCGTGATCCGCATCTCTTCCGGCGCAATTTATTTTCTCTTCTTATTGTTGTTGTTGTTGTTGTTGTTGTTGTTGTTGTTGTCGGTGTTATTATTGTTATTATTATTATATAAATGTATATATAATTGCAAAGAACAGTTTATTCTTCCGGCCTTTTAAGATACTTGTTTTCTATTTATTATTTGCACTACTGCAACGCAAGGACAAATCAAATATTTAGGAAATCAAGTTTTCCGAAAATTCTCATACAATTTGACAAGTTTTCGTCAAATTGTATGAGATAGCAAGTCGCTACGGACAACAGGAATATTCGTTTATTTTATATGGTATCAATTTAATTGATCATTACGAATATGTATTATCATCATTATTGTCTATTAGTAATAGTAATAATAATAATAAATCGTTGCGATGGTGTAGTGGTTAGCGTGCTCGCCACTAAACCAGCGGACCGGGAGGTCCCGGGTTCGAATCCCAGTCGCGTACATTTCGTCGTGAAATGTTTTTCTGCGGCATCTCGCGGCGAAATAAGACTAGTTCCACGACTGGGGGGGGGCGAACTTGATGACCGGCTTGATTGGTATAGGTTCTTCACAGTTTCCCTATACCCATGACAGAAATGTCATGATGAATATAATACAGAGGGGGTAGTCGGCTGCGGCCGCAAGCAGGGGGGAACAGGGAAAAAGTTGAAGAAAAAAGGAGTATAAAATTAGAGAAAAAAACGGTCACAATGGAGGAAAAAATTGGTAACAAATGCGAACAGCGTGTACCTTAGGAAAAAAATAAATGAGAAATAATAATAATAACGAGAGCAACAACAATGATTACAAAACTCAATTGATATTAATTCAATAAATAGTAAATCAAATTATTATTGTTATTATGATTATTACCATTACTAAAAGCATCTTGAATGAATTCTGTTAAATGATAATTGAGTTTCGATGAAAGATTAAGTTTCTTGAATTCTTTTTTTCTTTTCACGTGCCAAAAAAGGTATGAGGGTGTTCCTGGCTTTCGAAGAATGACAAGTCAGCAGAGAATCCTGATCCTCGTGAAGACGGCGTTATTCTTTCCGTTCCACTGCATGGTTTACTACTTCGCTCCCGATTCCAAGACAGGACAGCTTCTACGAAGGCCATTTATGAAATTTTTGATCCATGCTTCTTCCTATCTCTTCTTTCTCCGTAAGTTCACGAGCAATTCGTCCTTTTTTTCTCGTTACGAATTCGCTCATGCGATTGTTGAATTCACATCGACTCGTATTTGACGTTATTCACATTTTGTAAATTAGTTTTCCTCTTTTTTTCGACACAGTTCTGCTCATGCTCGTATCGCAACGTGCTGAGGTCGAAGTCATTAGACTATTCGGGAGTGAAAGCGCAAAACGACAGCTCGAGGAGGATTTAATGAGACAGCGGGGAGCGGGGCCATCGCCACTGGAATACGTAGTCCTGCTTTACGTTATTGGATTCATTTGGCAGGAGACGAGAGAGGTACAATTAGTTTTTATTCAGTGTCCATAATTATTTTTATTGTAACAAAAATGTAATTTATTGTAAAAACAGTGATTATTAATAACATAACTATTATTACTGTTATTTCTATCATACTATTATTCTATATTCACATTATGATAATAATAATAATCATTTTTATGATTACATTTATTACAATTCTCATAATTATCATCACTACTACTACTGCTACTATTATTATTATTATAATCGTTGTCGTTGTTTTTCAATGTGTATCCATCTCGTTCGAAATAAGGTGTGGATGGACGGTCTGAAGGCTTATCTCCGGGACATGTGGAATTTCATTGATTTCACGCGAAACTCTCTCTACGTTGCCACCGTCTTGCTCAGAGTCGCCGCTTATCTTCAACAACGAGCCGAGATCCAAGCTGACGCCTCAGCTGCTCTAGTCCCGAGGGAAAGATGGGGTGACTTTGATCCTCAATTGATAGCAGAGGGCTTATGCGCTGCGGCGAATGTTTTCAGTGCTCTCAAGCTTGTTCATCTCTTTAGCATAAATCCTCACTTGGGACCACTTCAGGTGAGTTGTGCGAGGCACGCTGCAAACCGTTGAGTCCTAAACCGGAGTTCGCGGAACCTTATTTTGGTACTCGTGTATCATGGCGATCCATAACCCTTAATCTGATATTCAGACGATCCTAGTTCGCGCTACATGAGAGCCTGAAACACGGGCCTGATGCAGCCTGATAGTGAGGCCAATCGTCCACCACCGTTAAACCCAAAATGGCCGTTATCACCCTCAACAACCACTAATCCACGTAGCCCGCAACCATTCTGATCCAGAATGATCCTTACCATCCCCAACAACTATTGATCCGAACTGCAAACGACCGTCATAAGGTTCCCAGGCCGAAAAAGACCCTTGCCATGCCCAACAAGAGTTGTTCCAGACTCCGCTGAAATAGCACACAATCACTTGATCCAGAATGAGCGTGTTACCACTGAGCCAGCCTCCCTGAAATCCCACTCCAACCAGGTCTGGCCTCAATATAGGTGCATCGTTTCGATCTATCCAGATCTCCTTGGGACGAATGGTGATCGACATCGTAAAGTTCTTCTTCATCTACACCCTCGTATTGTTCGCCTTTGCCTGCGGTCTCAATCAACTGCTGTGGTACTTTGCCGAGCTCGAAAAAAGAAAGTGTTACTTGGACGTGGCCGATCCATCCTGGGACGCTGCAAGTGACGCCTGCCTAAGATGGCGCAGATTCAGCAATCTCTTCGAGTCCTGTCAGAGTTTGTTCTGGGCGAGTTTCGGCGGCGTGGGAATCGAGAGCTTCGAACTGACAGGCATCAAGTCGTATACGCGCTTCTGGGGACTTTTGATGTTCGGCTCGTATTCCGTGATTAACGTTATCGTACTTCTCAATCTTCTTATCGCCATGATGAGCAACAGCTACGCCGTTATCGAGGTACGCGCAAACCGTGTTAATCCTCGATACATCATATTGGATACTTTGAACGTGCCCTTATTATAATATCCACACGATATTGGATTCCAACGCGCGCTGTTTCCGCTCCCACGTCTTTATCAAAACTGCCGATCAAGTTCTTCCCACGTCGTGTGTCAATTAGCTTGTGAAACGAGTATTATTTCCCGGTCTGCGCTATGAAATTGTCATTGAATCCCGATTCTATCGAACCGACGACATCGTCGTCTCCAGCCCAAATTCCATCACCCAAATCACAGGCTGCGCGCACGTTAAAATGAATTTACGTTATTTAGGAACATTCGGACACCGAGTGGAAGTTCGCGAGAACGAAACTCTGGATGAGCTACTTCGAGGAGGGTGGCACCCTTCCGCCCCCCTTCAACATATTACCGGCCCCTAAATTATTGCTGAGATTCTTCGGTATGCAGAAAAAGACAATATGCAGACGCAACAGCTCGTGGAAACGAGCTCGCGAGCACAGGTACGGCCGGGACTTGAATTTTTCATGACCAGGCGGTCACCCATCCGAGTATTGGACTGGGCTTGCTTGCGCCGACCTTACGAACGAATGAACGTTCAAATTGTATTCATCCAGATATGGATCGGTGATGAAAGCGCTCGTTTGGCGCTACGTAGTTCACGCCCATTCCCAGAATGAGATGGAACCGGTGACGGAGGATGACATTCACGAGGTCAAGACCGACATCTCGTCCTGGCGATGCGAGTTATTGGAAATTTTGCGCAAAAACGGAATGGACATAAGTGGCGCCAGCACGCAGGAAAAAAGTACGTTGACGATGCAATGAAAAAGAGCAAAGCGCCGAACAAAAATTCAAGAGACACCGACTTATGAGCGCGAAGCATCTTCCCAAAGACCTTTTATTCACTCTTCCCTTTCCCCTCATTTTTCTCGTAGCGATACTGGGCAAAAAAATGCGTGTATGGGAGAGACAGCTGATGAAAGATTTCCAAGTGGCTGGACCTATGGGCGAGGGCGAACCCGAGGAGACGGAAGAACTCTCCCAACCACCGGAAGGTGAGGACAACGCTGCTAGATGGCGAAGAGTCGCCAGACTCGCGGTACTCAAGTCTGCCGAACGTCGTTGGGGCCAGGTCAGTTATAGCGTTGTTTTTTTTTACCCATTTGAGGGGCTACATCTACCTAGATGCCCGGCAAAAATGGCTAAATGCCGAATTTGATTTCCTGGCAAACGGCCGGTAATAATGGGAGCCTTTGAAAAAAAAAATCACCTAAAAGTACAGAAAAACAACAAAACGTTGTTATTTTTACGTGACTATCGAAAAATGAAGATCGATTTGAGGAAAGTGAGATCGTCAACGACCTTCAAATGTTTCTCATCGTATCTCCTGTAAATTTTGAAACGATCCATCGAGTGGTTCTCGAGATTTCATGTCCACCGACTTCGAAAACAGTGATTCGAAAAAAACGCGTATAAAATTTCAAGTATGATGCTGCTTTAGTATGAATTTTCGGGATATTTCAATAAAACGTTCAGGAAATATAAGTAAAAGGTGATACTATCGGATAAAAATATTGTGGGAAAATGCAATTTTCTGACCCACCTAGGTAGATGTAACCCGTTAAGTAAAATAGTACATATACATCGAGAGGGGTCGCGGCACGGTGACGCCAAGTGATAAAAAATAATTCTTCAAAAATAATAAACGAGCCTGCATAAGCTTGAGGCCCAAAAACAGGCCGATTATTTTTTAATTTCCGATGTGAGTACTCGGATCACGAGCCCGGGACATTGCACCCAATGAATACATAGTTTCGCCAAGTTTGATTTTTTTCTTATTGAAAAATATTAACAATCGATCAAGTTCAGCGTACGTGGTTCTGGCAACTACGGTGATCGGCAATGAAAAATATAAAAATGTACTTTCGGTAAAATAATAAAACTTTCGTATAACCGGTTACTTTCTTCAAGTTTTCCAAATGAATACAATGGAAAGCTGTGAGAAATAGTTGAAATATCGACGGACCAAAAACAACTTTAATCATTTGTCATTATATTCACAAGTGGATGAACTTATTGAAAAATTACCTGATCATACGAAAGAAAATTCTATAAGCTATTCTCTGGCAGAGTTCAAAGTAAATCGGACGGATAGATTTTGAGATACGACCAATACCGTTTCATAAAACATAGTCTTCCCGAAAAGGGCAAAAGAATAAACGGAAAAAAAAGATAACAGAGACAAAAGTACACTTTGTTACAAATTAAAGTTAAGACGTATGAAATAAAAATCGTATTTGTCAAATGTCAAGCTCACGCAGATCGCTTAATACAGCGGCGTGCGCTTTTGTTGTTTGTTTTCTGGTGCGGAATCGCACACGCAGGTGATAAGCAGCGCAGTGCAGAGTTCGCAAATAGGACGTAGCAACAGCCGCGTCTCTTTGCAAAACCAATTGAGCTTGAAGAGAGCGATGGCTGAGGCTAATCGTTTGTGCGCCAAGAGTCCGCTACCACCGTCGAAGCCCATACAACTGCCACAAAATGTCGCGGCGCCGAATATACTGCACATATTGAAGGATATCGACGAGGATCCGGCGGACCGCGATTTTTCGCCTATACCGGGCGAGAGGGAGCCCGTAAATAAGAAGAAGCCGGTAGCCGCGATGGGTTACGAGAACGAGAAGAACCGGAAGAACAGCGCGGAGCCGCTCATTTCGTTGAGAACGTCGCCGCCGCGTGTCATCAAGAGGAAAGCACCGAACGCGGCGACTGTCGCGTCCACTCAACCGGCGAAAAATGGGAGCAGCGGCGCTACCTTACCGACCGTCGAGACGAAGGAGAACGCCCCCAGCTCCGCGACTGCACCGTCGGTCGGTAAGGGGGCGCTCAATGTCAAAACTGCTACGAACAGCGCTGCAGCTGTCTCCGGCTCTCCGCCGAAGAAGAATGTTCAAGCTTCGGACTCGGCCGCTGAGACGAGCACCGATACATCCGACAAGAACAAAACTTGCGCCCCACCCGACAACAATCGCTCGAGTAACGCGAGCAACATCTCACCCGATCACCAGGGTATCGTCAGACCGAGACCGCGAGCTTCCGGAAGCACGACAAACACGATAACGAACACTAAAAACGGCAGCAATATACCGGATGTGGCTCTGAGACCACGAACACCCGATCCTAAGCCCCCTGGCGACGCCGTGCCGTCTGCTCTACCTGCCGGCGAAAAGTTCATCATGGTCGAGCCCAAATCACCGAGACCCAGTGCCAACAGACCACCAAGAGGGGGAGCCGGCTGGCTCTAAATTAAAAACCCGTGTCCGCGATCTAGAGAACAATGAAAGTCAATCTTTTTTAGCCCCTGGACCTCGACGGCCATTTTTTTTCTCTTACTTTTCGTCCTTTTGCTACGTTCCAAACGATTGCGCGCGAGATCGAGACTGATCGGCGCGTTCTGCTACTAAAAGACTTGTGTAAAAAAGATTTAACAAAATATTATCATGGTGCATTTCCAGGCTCGTGAAGTAACAAAAGCGGCAAAAAGTTACAAGGTACTCCCGGTATTTCCGTTATGCTGAAATGCTGGAAAAACATTCAATTTTGGCGCCAATGAGCTGCCCTCTTGAGGCGTATGCTCGTAACAGTGACAAATCGGGGCATCGGCGGTTGCTGTATGCGATACGCGAAGAATTGTTAATTTTGTCTGTGAATTTTAATGAATTCTGTCGATAAAGGTATCGCGCCTACTGGAGGGAATACCGAATAAAGGCGATACGATATTGAAATATATCTTCACTCGTATGCGTATTCTTTATTTCCTCAACTACAAATACACCTGCTCCTCGTCCTAGTCTCGTGCCGAACGCCGCTTTCGTGAGCGCTTACTTATTTTTATTTTCTTTCTTCTCTTCGCTTCATTTCAGTGCAAGATATGGGTGATTGATAGATTTAAAAAAAAAGAGGAATTTAAGGGAAGAATAAGCGAGGACGTTTCGTCTGTTTTTCTTTGCGGTTCGTTCGTCATCAGTATCCGGTACTTGTACGACTTTCTCTTAGGCCGCCTGCACGACCTTGCTCTGAGCGACCTTTTGCGCCGAATTGATCTTGTCACCGAGCGAGAGCGCCATGCCCTGGCTCTTTGCGCGTATTCTTATGTGCCCGACCACCGGGGCGTCCGGTTTGTTCAGGGGTTTCTCGATCGAGAGATTCGCCAAGGCGTCCTCGCCGAATATCGATTTGGCGTACATATTGGCCGCCATGAAGCCGCACTGACCAGAGAGCGCCTAAAAATTCGAGACGATTATTGTTTAGGTTTGTTTTTCGCTGGAAAGCGTTCAGGCGGGCGCAGACAGAGCTATCACTTGCGGGGCCACCCTCGATACCACAATCTTTCAAACTACCTAAACTCGATTTGTAGAGAACTAAAAAGTTCAAGAAAAATGATTCTCTCGTACGGCAATATAACATTTGACACCAACGGACAATAAGAAAAAAAAAAGAGGCGTTGCGTTTTTTTGCCTTACTTTTTCTGGTGTGAGGCATCGCATGTTCGTCGATTTCAAAAGATGAGCGAGATACTCGCGCAAATCGGAGAGCGCCGTATTGACCGAAACTTTGTTCTCCCACTCAAACTCAGCCCACATCTGGCGGAACTCGGTATCAGTGCACGTAGCTGGTACGATGTAGTCCATTATATCGATGTGAATGTCGTTCAGAACAACGACACTGCGATCCGAGCCGGCGCCCGACACGTCGTATACTGCCGAATAAAAATGAGAAGCACGGAGACTTGACAAAAGTCGATTCAAGGGTCCCGTAACAGCGAAGAGAAAGGACAAACACGATATTTCATATACTAAAAATATTGGATTTCTTCATAGTTGCGTTTTTTTTTCCTTCAGGTGTTAGGAAACATACATTGGAGAAGTTTTATTAAATGTATAGCATGGATTATTAAATTCGTATAACAATTTGCGTATACACACACATTACCTATGTTGCCGAAGATGATGCCATTTTCCGTTGAGGCGACCTTGACGTTTGCCTTTATGCTGGCAAAGTCACGAGGCGCTAGAACGATCGGTTGCGGTCTCTCGACGAGTTTGAGATCTCCCATAGTGGCGAGTTCGAGGGTGCAATTCTGCAGTGTATCCTCGGTCTGATTGACGATGAGAACGTCGAGAACGATGTCGTACTGATTAACGTGAACAAGAGCCTCGGCGTACACCGGATCGGAGAAGCCGGTAAGTTGGGTAACTTTGCTCAGGGCGCTAGGGGCAGGAGCGTCGGAAGCGCTGCCGGGTCGTCCGACCAGGGCGGCGCTGAGGCTCTGCTCGAAAACGTCGCCGGTACCGCCGGTCAAATCGGCGCCGCGTGTCAATTGTATGAACTGTATGGCGTCGTCGACTTGAACGATGCTACCCGGTTTTTCCTTCGCCTTGAGAATAAACGGAAGAGAACCAAAAAAAAAAAAAACTTGTGCATTACATTTTCATCATTTGATTTCGCGTACGAAGCTTTCTTTGTGGTTAAAAAAAAAAGTAGCCAAATACCGTGGCACGTCCGTACCTTTCTCGTTTGCGAATCTTCCTCGGCCTTCGCGGTGAGCATTCTCCCGAGCGCCTCCCGGCAACCCTCCGTGAATACTTTTTGCACGAGGTCGGTTGGACAAGCGAGTGATCTGAGGCATAGCGAAATTCTCTCGGCGTCGTCGTGGGTCATCGCTTTGCTCGGTAGACCCGAGCGACCCAACTGCAAAATGCTCGACATCACGAGCATTGCCTCGGCTTGCACTCGGTTGCTCTTCTGTGCGTCGCTCTCGAGCGCCTTGTAACGCAACGCCAGCTTCGCGAGGGTAGTCGCCAACGACGCACCGATGAAGAAATCACCCTCCATCATGTACTGCACGAGAGCCGGACGCTTCTCCTCCTTCTTGCCTGCTCACAAACCACCCCGTGAAATTTTCATTCGACTCGTCGCGATTCGTCGCTTTGGGCCTTTGGGCTAACCAATCCGCGGTATATCTTGCAGACGTTTCGGCCATTTTAAAAGCAATACTTTACCGGCATTCGAGGTACTGAAAGCGCTCTGAGTGGCGTAAGTGCCGTCCGAGGTGACCAACTGTGCGGGCGAGGTCTGCATGTTGGAATCGTCGGGTGACTTTTCGCCCGCCTGTCGCTTATTTTCCGCTTCGACGAGGGGCAACTCCCCGAGGGCGGCACGGACTCGGCTCATGAGGCTCTCGATGTCCTCCCTCGAGGTCGCGTACTCACCGAGGATCCAGAGTGCGGCACGGTGCACTTTTACCGAGCGTATTTGCAGGAATACCTGTAAATTTACGTGTCACTTTTTTCACTTGCTTCTCGTGCTTCGGAGTCGTGCGGTGAAAAATATTTTCAAAAAACAAAAACGTTCGATCGCATCAGGCATATTCGTCAAGTACATTTTTCGTCCTTCCCATGTGTTTTTCGTTGCCGGACTTTTCTTGACTCGCTGCAGGTAAAATACGTAATAATTTTAATTGAAAATAATGTGACGAACTTGAATTAGGATTTTCAAATAACGAGCATCGCTATTAATTAACACAAATTCATCACCGGTGATGAATACGTTCGGGTTGAGCCCGCATTTTGTTTACATTTTCACACACGCTTTTTCTATCGATTTTTCCCTTTGAATTGTTTTACTCCTCTGCTGCGCTCCACGCATTCGAGTACTCTTTTCACCTGGTATGAATTCATCATGAGTTCTGTGCTGCGTCAGGGAAACCTCTAAATTTGTTTTCTTTACCTCGAGAAGTTTCTCGATAATGAGAGGTCTGAGAGCCTCGAAGCGTTGTATGGCCTCGCGTACGAAGACTAGAACGTCCGTGGCCGCGGCCTCGTTCGCCTCCGAAAGAAAATCAGTGAGCACGGGGATAACGGTGGCGGCGACATCCGGAAACTTGATCGAACACGTGTGCAACGTGCGCACAAGTAATTGACGGTAACGACCCGCGTCCTCGTGCTCGCCACCCGCAGTCCTGAGCACTTCCTTCTTCAACAGTTGTACCATCTCCTCGATCGTGCGGGTCGATACGAGATCCATCGCCAGTGCAAGTGTCTTCGTGCGTACCTCGAGTGCCGGCGAGCCCAAAACACGCAGCACGTCCATCACGAGATCCTGAAGGACGCGCTCGTGCGACGGGCTGTCCTTCATCGCTATCAAGCGATCGAGCACGATGAGTTTAACATTGTTGTCGCTCTCCTTCACCACGAGCTCGATGTAACACGAGGCTGCCGCCTTTATTGCTGTCGGCGCGCTCGAAAGTGTCACCAGAGTGCCCGCCGCCTCGTAACGCACCGCTGCGCTCGGTGAATTCAGCAGGCTGTAGATGCAGCGTATGAATCTCGCACGTTCCGAAGGATTCGCCAGACATACCTGTCCAACAATCTCCCGTTAGATCTCTCTGTCCATCTTTCATTAGTCAGTTCTCTCCTCGCAGCTACTCTCTTCATTTAGTCAGCTTGTTACACGTGATTATGCCAATAGTCGTTGCATCGTATTGCTGTAGTAGTTGTTATTTTCGGTATCGATATAATATGTGTTGTTTAAAATTATTATTGGTTTCAACTGATCAATTGGTAATTATAATAATTATATTAATGTATTCATAAATAGTGATCATTATCATTCTCTGTTCTTATTGTTGGATACGTAGGAACAGTTTGATTAAAATCTAGCGCTTATTCGGTCCAACTGGCTCTTATTGTACAACTCAAGACAAATTACGAAAATAAAAGAAAAATCTTCAATGATTATGACCGTTGCAAGATAATACTTTGTTCGCGAACGCGAACAGCTTCGAGATATGCTTACCTTGTAGATCAATTCGACGATCACGAGTTGCAGTATATCGCCGAAGGTGGGCACGAGGTCCAAACAGGCGGCCAAGTACGAGAGTGCGCGACTCTGATCGGCGTGCAGGAGCATGAGAAAAGCGTTGCGTCGGCAGGACATGTCTTGCTCGCCCTCCAAATACTTGGCTATCAGTTCCGGTGCGTCCGGTATCAAAAACTCGAAATTACGATAAATCGTGAATATCGCGAGTACGGCGTTACGACGTACGTAAGAGTGACGGTGCTCGAGGCATGCTATTATAGCCGGCATCAGGGGCTCCAGGAGTTCGGGTTCTTTCAACTTGCAGAGAAATCTGAAGAAAACATTTGAAACAGACCAAGGCGCCGAACACAATCAATTAATCTACTATACCGTGCGATTTTTATGATACCCCAGCAAATGAAATTGGTAGTTTTATTCGCCCATAAATATTAATAGTAATTCTCAATTTGACTTGACCCGTTTATTTTTTAAATATATTTATACACAAATATATTACAAGATTGTTCTTTATTGTTATTATTAATGTTATAATTGTTATTTTTATTTGATAGTTATCAGAAAATCATATATATAAATATGTACACCGATGCTCAAAAATTTGGATACTCCGGTCGATATTTCTTGCCACACTAAAAGTTACATGGCTTCGTAAAAAAAAAAGAAAACCAAATTTACCGAACGGTGTTTTGAAGGGGAAGAATTCAGCTTTGTTTTGCTTTCTTCTAATATTTTTTATGTTTTTTTTTCGACCCGGTACGCACTTTTGTACGTGTCTGTTTTTCGGCTATTTTCGACCACCGAGAATTGGGCGCATGACGTGTCGAAAAAAAAATTGTCATATTTATCCATGATCAACTTGAACGGGGTAGCAGACCTCCATTTTCGTTTTTTTTTTAACTTTCGTACGATTTTTCATCGCAAAGGTATTTCATTTTTGGCCAAAAAAGACAAATTTTGGAAAATGCACCGTAACTCAAGAACTATAGGGTTTAAGAGGAAATGTCGAAGATGTAAAAAATTGCGTAAGTTGATACTGGATCGCCTGGAATTTTTTCGAATTTTTCCTCTGCGATTTTTTTAAAACTATTTTCGCTCGGAACTCTGATGAGTAGGACGGCTCAACTCGAAAAGTATGGCGTTTATAATAATATATCAGGGGAAGAAACTTTTTTAATTTTCGATTTTATAATCGCTTAAATTTTTTCAGAATTTTTTTCTGAAATTATTTTGGCCGAACCTCGGAGAATCGTCTGAACAATTGAGTGGCGCATCTAGAAAACTATTGAGATAGAGACGAAATATCAAGAGGGGAAAATGTTGCAGTGTTTCGTTTTGAATACGTTGACTTTTCGGAAAATTTTGAAAAAATTCCAAGCGATCCAGTATAAACTTACGCAACTTTTTACATCTTTGACATTTCCTCTTAAACCCTATAGTTCTTGGGGTATGGTGCATTTTCCAAAAAAATTTCTTTTTTAGCAAAAAATGAGATAACTTTGCGAAGAAAAAACGTACGAAACTTTTTTCAAAACGAAAATGGAGCTCCTACTACCCCGTTCAAGTTTATCATGGATGAACATGACAAATTTTTTTTCCATAAGCCATGCGCCCAATTCTCGATGGTCGAAAAAAAGCCCAAAAACCGTCGCGCACCAAAGTGCGTACCGGGTCGAAAGATATTTTAAAATTTTTTTGACGAACCTATAGAACTTTTAGTGCGGCAATATATATATATATATATATATATATATATATATATATATATATATATATATATATATATATATATATATATATATATATATATAATCTCTGATTAAATATCATTGTTAAATATGTAGAATAAATCATGATTAAAAGTAAAATTATCGTTATTGTGGAATTATTAAATATATGTGTATATGCACTACTCGAAAAAATTAAGAAACACAACATTTCTTCCATTTTTTGCTTTTGAAGCGCTATACCTATGTGAAAAATAGTCGTATCGAGATGAAAAAAAGCATTTTTAAGTTTCCAATTTCTAGTTCCGAGATCTTTTGGCAAGACATTTTTGTGAGCTACGGTTATCGCGCAATCATAAGAAATGGCGGAAGAAACATTTTTGGATTTTTGAAATATTTATTTAAGAGTCCACTGACTCGGCAATTTTTTTTTAAATTTCTACCAATGTATAGGTCAGTTAAGGGGCTATACCAGTGAGGCACTTAAAAAAATCGATTTTTTTTGCCTTTTTCGACAGTTTATACTTTCAAGAATATGAAATGAGATTTTTCAAATTTGCTGACATTGTAACTCAAAGAGGAATTATCAGATTGACTTGAAATTTGAACTGAGTGCTCTTGAATATATTAACGCTACAATGACGTAGGATATTTTTGATTGGATGAAAATTAACGACTTAGCATTGAAAAAAACGACCATTTTATAGGCAAGAAAACAGACTTTTTTCATAACTACGCCATTTTGTTAGATATTGATATTTTTCGAAAATCCTACGTCACTGTACAGAAAATACTTTCCAGTTTAACGACATTTTTTTCCTTTCTCGGTTTCAGCTACTCAATCGGCCGAAATCATGTCAGCAGTGGAGAAACTTTTTTTTGGCGCCTCCGAAGGCGGCGCATAAGTCCCTTGGATCTCAATATTATTCTATGAAAAAATTATGTAATATAGGTCAAATATAGCCAGATATATAATTAAATTTCCGAAACATTTAATTGAGTACTTTTGTTCCAAAAAATTTCCGACAATCCCCCTAATTTCCAGCGTTCAAACTGGTGTAGCCCCTTAACTTGTTTATTCGGCTTCAAGTGGTTTTTTTGTCTCTTTACGTCAATTTTTGCTGAGATATCCGACTTTGAATGAAAAAAGATCCTTTGTCTTTGATCATCGATATCTCTGCAACCAATGATCGCACAGGGAATTGAAGTGCAGCTTTGAAAACTTGGATAAATTTCCTACAAAAGCCTTTCATCAATTTTTTTAGAAAAACATTTTTTTCACCTATAACATTAATTTTAGATAAAAAAAAGTACAAAAAAATTACTTTCGGGTTTGTTCAGTAAATCTACCACTACTTTACAAATATTGATGGAAAGACTAATGTTGCCAAGTTTTTTTTCAGCTTAGTGTACCCCCAATAGCCCTGTAAATTTTCAAATTGACCCATCGAACCGTTTTTTCGGACCGATTGATCGGACCGAAGCATCGTGTAATCATCATCAAAATGAAAAGACCAATGTTCTTCGACTTTCTTCTCAACTTTGCCCTAAGTACTTGTTAAATTAGGAAAAATTCCAACAAAAAATAATATTTTTTTATTTCGTCCTTTGCGCACCATAGTTTTACTCATCTTTAATTGCATTGCTCAAAAGTTGGTACCCCCAAGCTGTGTTCCCTAGCCGATGTGAGAACATTTATACGCTTAATTCTCGATATTTTCTGCAAAGATTATTATAGTTACAAAAAACAGTTTTGTTCAAAACTAGGCATAATCAAGAATTGCAAAAAAGTTCAAGTTTACAACAAGTTTTGACTGTTGTTTACCCAAAACTTAGAAAAAATTTACCAAAAAAATATTAATTTAAGAAAGTAACTGTCAATTTGTTTTTTTCTTAAAAAAAAAAAAAGATCAGTTTTGAAAAAAAAAACTGTTTTTCGTAACTCCAATATTTCGTAACCGCAATAACCTTCGCAGAAAATATCGCGAATTAATCGCATACAAGTTCTCAGATCAACTAGTGAATACAGCTTGGGGGGTATCAACCCTTAATTAATGCAATTGAAGATGAGTGAAGTTTTGGTGCGCAAAGATCGAATCGTGTAAAAAATGAGTGAGTATTGTTTCCTGAAATGTTTTACAAATTAAAAATAAGTTAACATAATTTTTTTTTGGACCTCTTTCGATTTTTTTTCCTCTTATATGTAACAAGCAACTGATGCAAAGTTTAGACAAAAGTCAAAGATAATAGGTCTTTTCATTTTGATGATTACACGATGTTCAAAAACAATACACTTATTCCTTCATTTGTTATGTAAAACTTTGGTCAATTGGTCCGGAAAAACGGTTCGATGGATCAATTTGAAAATTTACGGAGCAATTGGGGGTACATAAAGCTAAAAACCCTGGCAACATTAGTCTTTCGATCAATATTTGTAAAGTAGTGGTACATTGACTGGAAAACCGTAAAAAGTCATTTATCTGTACTTTTTTTAAATTGATGTTGAGGGTGAATAAAGAAAACTTCGAAAAAACGATAGGGTCTCGGGATTTTATTCAAGTTTTTAAAGCTGCCCTTTAATTTCCTGTGCGATCATTGCTTACTGGGATATCGATGATCGAAGACAAAAGGACCTTTTTTCATGCAAAGTTGGATATCTCATCAAAAAATTGACGTAGATAGACAAAAAAACCAATTGAAGCCGAATAAACAAGTGACCTATACATTGGTACAAAATTGACGTAGAGACAAAAAAAACAAATTCAAGCAGAATAAACAAGCTAACTGACATTATCATTGGTTTAACTGAAGAAAAAAAATGCCTGAGCCCCTAGAGCCTTGAAAAAAAAAAAATGTTCTCCCCTATTTCTTATAATTGCGCGAAAACCGTAGCTTACAAAATTTATTTGCTGAAAGATGTCGAAACTAGCAACTTCAAGCTGCAAAATGCTTTTTTTTTCATTTCCATACAACCATTGTCCAAATAGATACAGCACTTCGAAAAACACTAAAAAAAATTAAAGAAATTTAGTTTTTCTTTAATTTTTTGGAGTAGTGTTTACGATTAATTCAGTTAAACAAATAAACGAACGCGAAACTCATTGGAGGCACTTATAATTCAGCGTTAAACATCGAATAATCTTTGTGACATCTCACCTGAGCGTGGATCCCCTGACAAATTCGTTGGGATGCTGCAAATCCTTTCTGTAAGCATCGCATACAAGTATCATTTCCTGCAGGAGTTTTCCATCGGGCGATGTCTTCGGCACGATTTCCCAAAATATGAGCAACAACTTTTTGATCGTGTGATCCTGCAGCGGCAGTACAAATCTTATGATCGTCATGAGCAATCCAGGATGTCGTTCACCGCTCATTATCATGTATATAGTCTTCTTGAGAGCCTCCGTCTTCACCGCTATATCGCCCTTCTCGAGATCCAGCTTCATCTGAAGCTCGTTCATTGGCTCCATGTCCGTCGGTATGTTTATAAGGGTGTAACATGGCTGCTCCGCTATGGTGCTCATCTTGACGAATTATTTCGAGGCATGTACCTCCTCACGCTCGAACTTGCTCTCTATCCCTGCCGAGGAAGTCACGAAACCCCTGTGTTTCGATGACAAACTATTGATACTTTGATTCATTGCTCATGCCAGTCAAAGCTGCAAGCTGCTGCATATATTTTCGTGCGTATATATATACACAATGAAATCTAATTTAATAATCGGTTAAAACTACAGCAACTTCTATCAGAAATGTAACATAGGTAAAATGATTAGGATAAATAACATATCGAGTGATATACACATATTTGCGTCTATGTGTGTGTGTAATTTTTAAATATTTCTCCAAATTTGTATATAAAAATTGGTCGACCAGATGCAAACCAACACATGCAAACGTACATACATTATATATATATACATGTGTGTGTGTGTGTGTGTGTGTGTGTGTGTGTGTGTGCGTGTCTGTGGGTAGGCTGAGTAATCGACTCGAATGTAAAGAAATTTTTGTCTTTCAACAAAAATGTAAAAGGGGTAAGATATTTAGAAATTAAAAAGGGGCACAGTTACCAACGAGAATACACGAAAAGAATTTATTCTATTACGCGAGCATAAAAAAAGATAATTACCAAAGGATTATCTCTAAAAGTGTCAAACTTTTGAGAATACGTATGTCGATTAACGTGCTTCACAATGAAATTCGAATGGAATTCGAAGATTGCCTAACAAAACGAGTGTAGCGTGAAAACAAAAGCTTTGACGTGAGACAATTATTGAGATCGCGAAGACTGCGCGAAATTGTCGCGGGGCGATTGTCACATACAAAAGAGAGAGAGAGTGAGGTTATGATAGGCGTGAACTTCAGGGCCGCGTCGCATGTTTGAATTTGAAATGTTCGACGAGCGAAAAGACGTCAGTATTGAGGAAATGATTAACGCACCTGTCAATCGGATCGGGATTCACGTGCTGAAACGATACGACTATTACTGACAATTGAAAAAAGAAATGTACGAAGTGTCTGAAAACGGCATACGTGTCAGACCCGGGGCTTGCATCAGGACTGACACGATCATAGCGCGTCGATTAGTGGCGCCACAGCTGAGAACTGCGGATGTCGCAGAGAATAGGTCCGTTACTCCGATATAGTAGAAATCCTGCTCGGCGTCGGTAAGCCGCGAGAGCCCTACCTTATCTTCGGATAGTGTTTGGTGAGCGAAGATTTTTCCTCAGCTCCGTCGCTGAGACAGAAGTTTTCTCTCTTACACACATAACTCGCACGACATACGGTTCGGTCGATGACCGATCATTTCATGTACCTCGAAGTTTCTGATCGAGCCAGGAAATAAGATAAGTTCTTTCGAAAAACAATGAATATGCCTTACTATTATTTTCCAAGAACGTGCAAGAATATTATCTAAAGGACAGAATATTCCGGGGGAAACTTTAAATAGTCTCGCTAGGTTGGAACGCAGAAGTGAAATCTTTGAACAATCATCTATATTTTATCACTCGAAGATTTTACTTCTGCGGCTCAACCGTGACGAGATAACTTTGCGGCAATCTCGTCCACAATATATGTGTGTGTGCGTGTGTGTGTAATAAAGTATGTAAATGTATGTCAAAAAATCATACACTTTATTTATACAAATAAATTTTTGAATTGGACGAAAAGTTATAGATCTCGGCCCAAAAATGTGAAAATGGATGTTTGAGGTCGTATTTGAAGAATAAAATAAAACGAATTTCGATGTAATTTTTTTTTCTTATTCTCTACTACTGTTTCACTCACTAGGTGAGACTGGGCGTAGATGTTCTGTTTTGCAATTCTTTTTCCTTCCATATCGATGTATCCCCCCTGCCACCAACACAAATTCATAATTTATTTTCGTCAAAACCCAACATCTACACAAGAAAAGTGTGTGAAAAGAGGTTTTTAGCGTTTAGCGGGCGTAATTTGGAGCTTTCGACAAAAACTCGATAACAAAAAAATGTTGACCCTTATGGCTACCTTTCCGGAATTGCCAAAATTACGAAATTTCAAACATCCGTAGCATCGGTTCTCCACTTAAAACATTTTTCGCCCAACAAAAGCAATACGTAATAGTTTTTAATGCTCCACTCTATATACACGAGTTTTGGCAAAATCGAAGGTGGGCACCAAAGTGATGTTCCTCGTCGTCAGGTCTCAAAAGGATAAAACCCGAGGCTATAAGACGAAGCAGTAAGGAGATCATATGTTTTTTATTTCTAGCTTATGACAGGCCCTTTGGAAAAGTAGACTAAATAAAGAACCTATCATTACCGTGAAAATACTTACGGCATATTCGAATTTATTCGGCAAAAAGTCAAATTGCCATTACAATAGATTACACATACTATGAATTGTACAAATCCAAAAAATGTACGTGTGTGTGCGCGCGTGCGTGTACGTACACACGGTTGTACTTTCAAGAGCATTCTTTTCGAACGCGTAACGGCCTATGCCAACTGGCAAAGGCCCTTTCCCCAGTAAACAAACGAATCCTGTTAAAATTTCGATTGAGTTGACCGAGCTATTTTAGATAGAAAAGAAAACCAAACGCTACTTGGAACATGCATTCCTTTGTCGCGGCGTACAATCGGCCGACATTGATTTGTCCCGAGTAAAATACACAATAGGATGTAAGAGAGGCGAGTCTAAGGTTGTGTTGACGTGCAGCCAGTGCTCGGGAAATTCCTAAATTATCCAAATATTCCTTGGAAAACGATATTATATCGAATGCGATAATATGCACATGGCGTGCGAGCGAGAATCATATTGGCATATGGTACATGTATACGCGACCTCGTCTCGCATTATTTCCGAGATACATACGTGCGAAGAAAAAACGATCCAACTATTGCCGGAATTTGATTTCGATACGTTCCTTATGGGGATAAGAGAAGGATTAAAAAGGAAGCTGCCCCGGGGTGCAGCGCAGTCTTCACCGGAAAGCTCTTTGCGTTCGAGCAATATATAATCCCAAACGCAAGCCTCTAACAAAGCCCGATACGGCAATAACACCAAAAGCAGCAGCAAGAGTACGATGGTTTCGAGCAAATCAACGATAATCGCCGGTGGGCGGGCGAAATATGCTATTTTTCTCATCTGTCTCGTTGGCGGGCTCGAATTGACGCTCGCGAGCCGATCGTGCAAGAACACCGTGCTGAAAGTTCTGACGGAGCGGTGCGGCGGCTCGATGCAGCGATCGCGAAGAGCCACGGTGAAAAGCGAACCGAGAGACGTGTTGCAAACTCTTTTCGGTAAGTTGCGATCGCAAGAGGGCGTAGAGCTGCGTAGTCTCCATCGATATGCGAGACATGTTTTATCGATTGCTCGCAATTCCTCTTCCATATTCATCCGCTCATCCGCACAAATTGTGGTGGACATTCTTTGGATTTTCCCGAATATCGAAAGATCGTTTTAAGCATAAGATAAAACGTACAATGAAAGGAATAAAAATCGTTTTTGCACTATGCGACATTTATGATTCTTCATAACTTAACGATAAAAAGTACGTGAAAAAAAACAGTAAAACGCGATGGGTTTTGTCCATTCATTTTTCTCACCACATGTCGCCCTTCGAGTTTGGATTCGTTCGACCTAACCCTCAAATGTGTGAAAACCTGAATGCTATTGATAGCTTGATTCTCGTATGTATACTGCGAAAACTGCGAACCTAAGGATTTTTGGGAAACAATGATGTTCGTGTTACACAGATAGTCTAGTTCCATTGGCTGTTGAAGCCTTTACCAAGGCCATGGGGGAATCCATGAAAGGGATGTTTCCCGCGTACACATCGTCGATTCGGTCACTTCAACAAAGCAGCGGCGAGCCGAAAGCTGGTGGCTCGAGCACTCGACAACGCAGGGCTCCGTACCAGCTAAACAATGCACCGTCCGTGAGTAGCCCACGTGACCTTTCCTCGCTCTTATAAATCTCATCGTCTGCTCTCGCGATGTTTTATTCGACGACAAATTTCACAAATTACACAAATATCAGGAATAACGAACGTAACCGTAAAAAATCACTGCGAGTCGTATGGGAGAATCTTTTTTTACCGCCAGCCCGAAGTCATCTCTTTCGACATATAGCGCATTGATGAATTACTGAGCGCGCTTATTAACAATTTTGACAAGTAACTCAATCGACTTCGATCATGATGAAAAAAACTTTTCCAAATACCAGTACGATTGCACTTTGTTACCGTTGGAGCATGTCATTACGAAAATAAGAAATTTTCGGAGTTAACCACATGGGCATGCGCATATCGAGAAGCCTCGCTAAACGCGCATTTCCATTCCCATAGCAAAAAATTACAATGTAGGGTAAACAAAAAAATCGCGAAAGGTGAGCCCCACGAGTGAACTTTAAAAGACCGCGTGAACCATTTTTCAGGTAGTTTCGTATAATTTTTCGTCGAATTCGTGAGTTTTCACTTATTTGTCGAGTGGTTGATCGCGAGTCGCTGTAACCCATTCTCTTTGTTCCTTCTGTTGTTGGGTCAACTGATACACGCGCAATACACAGTCGATGAACGATGATTTGGGCCTGGACTTAACCATTGGGGAGGTGGAGGAGCTTTACAGCGACATCTTCGAGAAAACGCACCGACAGCCGTCCATGACTCCGGACGCGGCGAAAGATTTGTTTTTCGATATTGCCACTAAATGCTGCCGGAACGAGAATACGTGCCTTCGCGAAATAAATATAGAATGTCCGTGATTGCGCGAGGCTTGAAAAAGAGCCCAGTTCTCCTCGTTGTATTCCCCATAATCGACTTAATCAACGGTAAATGTATGAGCAAAAAATAAAACAGCCCCCGCATATATTGACTCGTCCTGGGTCGCTCGAAACAATGATTGTACACTTCGAAAAAAAACTCTTTCAAATATGTATTATACTTGAAGTTTAAAAAATATACACATATAGCTAGTTCTCGCGTATTTCTATTGAACTGCAAATATCCGTGATCGTCGCCGATAAGTTCCGCGAAGAAGCGATTTTTCGTTTGCTCGATTGGTGGAGTAGGTTTGAGCGAGGTTCGATGTCTTCGATTTTCTCGATTCAAAGGAGTAAACTTCAAAGAATTCGTTAAGGCGCTACTTGTAGCGCAAAAAAGGCCTTTTTCATGAATTTTTTAAAAGAAAATTACAAAACTTTTTTAATCGATCAATATACCATCTTAAAGAACTTTCAGTAATTTTTTTATTGAAAAATATTACATTGTTTAGTGGCAAATGGCCGTCAATGAAATAATATTTTTATATACACGGTTTGCGGTGACCAACATTGCGGCGAAGTGGATCATCTGAAAACAAAAATGCGGATGGATTTAGTCAAATATAAGTATAAACTAGTCTATAATCGAAGGATTTAAAAAAATATTCATTTTTCACAAAATGGCGGACAGTCAAAGTTAATGTTCGATTTTAACGAAAAAAATCGAACGATTAAAGACTACATTTTTATGTATTAAATAAGCCTGCAAAATTTCAAGAAGATCGGTTCATTAGTGTTCGAGTAATCTTGGTCACCGACTTCAGAAATGCCATTTTGAGAAAAACGCGTTTAAAGTTTCAATTTCAGTTTACACGAAGAAAATATAGTTTTTTGTAAACTTACATAGAGTCATCTATTCCGGGCCCATACAGAAGTTCCTCCGCCGACGATGCCGCTTGCAAAACGGAAATTTGGTGTTGCCTTCGTAACATTCTTCCATCACGAGTGCTCTCGGCCGCACGTCTCTCTGCCAGTGCAATCCGTGCTTCGTCCATTTTATCAGCGTATTCGTGCGCGTTGTGTCCACAGCTCACTCCAATTGAGTTCAAATAAAATAATAATGATTTTGAACCAACGACGTATATCCTCGCTTCCTCCAGGATCCATCTCCGGAAACTGTTAATTGAGGAGTTGCATCGCCTTCTGCATTAGGTGTATCTCCAATTTCTTCTCGTACGGCTTTTTTAAATATTACATCTGCACATGTTTTCACAGACTCATAAATACTTTTCAAAATTATTGAATATGTAGTCTCGGTAAGAAACCTTGGCATGTCCATAAGTCCGCAAAATTTTTGTGCCCCAGCCAATCCTATGCCGAGAACTCGCATGGTGAATATAAATCGACGATTTATTTCATACGAATGTTCCAAAAAAGGAGAAGATGGTATCAAATTATCTGCACATGAGTCACATTTCACGACGATTTTGAAGCCTAGTCCTCTTGCACTTGCCCTTTCAAATGAAATATTTCCATTACACGTTTTGCACTTCACTAAATTTGAAATAGCAGCAAACACAACCCAAAAGTTCAACATCCGATATTCAATATTAGGACTTTGATTCACAGTCATATCAATATTATTATTTTTCAGTTTCTTCGCAGACGTGCTGAAACTTTCAGTTTCCGTTTCGGCCAGGTTGAGGTTAAAAACACCCTTCCTTTTTTGTTAGTCGAGATTTCCGTAAATTATCACTGCTTCTTGTTTGTCGCGAACCTTTTTTTGGATCCATTTTTGAATGTAAAATGAATAAAAACTGCGCTTATAATATTATGAACGGCGTTCGACTATATAATGATACGTCTTATATAGTCGAACTTTCGAGCTACACTGACGAGTTTAGACCATAACAGACAACGAAAATACGTTTTTATAAATTCCAGTCTATTATATGAACGTTGTGAATGCCAGGTATACGACCCTTTTCATCGAACAATGCATTGAAGGTCGGAGGGAGGGTCGAGCGCGCCAGACGGCAGACTAGCCGGTCGTTTACACAACGGATTCTTCTCTTTCAACGCTCAAATCTCAGTCAATTTTGTTCGGATCGACTTGACATTTTCAGGACATATTCTCAGATGCTTATACTTCAAAAAAATGCAATAAAAAAAATCGATTTTTTCAAAATCGCAAGTGGGGGTATCCCCTTAAGCAGGTACGGTGTTGACCACGCTAGTAAACTTAGAGTCTACTTTGCGCCGTAATTCCCCCACGTTTTAGACATATGTATATATGGCTTATTTTTCGAGAAATATTTTTTAAGTATTGAATTTCGAGCTACCCATTATTTATATAATATGGAAACAAGCGTAACAATCTACTATTTCGACTTCAGTAGTACGCCATATCGTCGACGTTCAGCATCATCGCATTTTCGATGACTGTCGTCGGACCCACGCGCCCGGCTTATTATTTTTTGTAGCCGGTAAACATGGAGAATGAAAATACTGTAGAAGTTTATCAAGAGAGTAACGGAATTGTACCTCAAGTCCAGTTTAGAGAGAAGGGTAGATTCGGTCGGACAAGAATTAGAAAATGAAAAGATGATATTGCGATTGCAAATGAAAAACGTCGCATTGAGGTTAACCCAGTGTCCAATTTCCAATCTCTCTAAAGTCAAAACATATTTCATCGATTATTGGGTTATTTTTCCCTTTCCCAGTTTTCACAATGTTTGCAGAAATAAAATGGAACGTTTCTTTTATATGACGGTTCTTCCATGTCGAAATTATATATAGATGCGTTGTATACATGTCGTCAGAAAAATTGAGATGTCTTGGTTATACATAAAAGAACTTTAAGTAAATATCGACGAAAAGGCCTTTATAATCCATCCTTTATAATCCATCTATTAAAATCCATCCATTAAAAAAATGTACGGCTTTGCACAATCATATTTTTAATTCGCGATGAAAGTATCCGATAGACGAATCAAATTTGCGCAGATATCCGGCGTTGCCATACCTCGAGCAAGATGGCTGCTGTTACGTCACGAGAAGTCTCGCTCTCCGAATACTTGGGGTTTTCGCGACTTTATTTCTAAATTCATTGCTTATTTCTGCGGTGAGCTTTCCAATTCAAAGTACCCTATTGATCATAAAGATTCAACAAACGCAACTGTCAGTTTTTTTTACGTGTGTCTTGGCTCCAAGTAGCACAAAAAATCGATAAATGACAGGGCAGGCGCGTCTACGTGTGACGTCTACGTGTGACTAATTCACCAACTTTAACAATTAATAACTCCAAAACTGTACGGTAAGTCTCGTGGAAACTCAGCATACGCAAGGACGAAGGTCACGAAAATGCTATACAAAAAATTCGGGTTTTTATCTTGGATTCGCTCCAATCACAGCACCTCCTTAATTGTGTGAATTGAGGAGTTTGGAGCGGATCAGTTGAGTCGCATGACGGTTTACGATTTTTTTCTTCCACGAACCCCAAAAAATTCCTCCAACGTATCGATTTATTCTGTCGATGCTAATTTTTTTATGAAATATATTATTGAAGACCAAAATTATGCGTTTGATGTTTTGATTACGCGAATAAGAAAAACTTTTGTCTTACTACCAACGTGAAAAAGTATAAAATTAACGATGATTATTATGAAGAAAAAAAAATGCGTCAGCGAATGTTTTATACAACTCATAATAAAATTTGGAATCATTTGTAATTATGCCTTCGTACATTTGTGTCATGAAATTATTTATTATTACCACTGATATCAGTGTTGCCGAAAAACTGCGACTTTGCGGTCTTGAGGTTGGCAGCAATGCTCTTCCTTCTCCAGCCTAGATTCTCAATCTTTTCTCAAACCTTAATGGTTCAATATTGAATACGCCTGGTTTACAATGGGCAGGAAGGGTTTTTTTTCTGAATGTTTACGAAGTTTTAATTTGCGTTAATCTGTCGTTAGAAATAGTTTATCACGGTGCTATACGGCCAAAAAAAGTTCCATCACCCGTGACGTGAACGACTTGCCTATCTGACCGCACGTAAAATTACATACATTAAACTATTTTTTATCTCTCGAGTTTTGTCGCGAAAAAAATGTCAACAAATTCGTGAAGGCTCGGTATAATTTAGACAGTAGCATATATATGTTTTTCTCGAATCTTGGATTGTGGCTAACGCTCCAACCTCCTTAAGGGGTGAGATGCAGTCAGAATTTTCAAAAAATCGATTTTTTTTTACACCTTCTTAAAGTATGTTTCGAAAATATTCCCTGAAAATTTCAAGCAGGGTTGCGAAATTTGTAATGAAAATGTAATGCATTATTCATTACTTTTTTAATGGGTAATGAAAAAATATTTCATTACCCATTACATTGGATTTTGTAATGTAAAAAATTTCCATTTCTCATTACATTGGATTTTGTAATGTAAAAAATTCCATTACCCATTACATTGGATTTTGTAATGTAAAAAAATTCCATTACCCATTACATTGGATTTTGTAATGTAAAAAAATTCCATTACTCATTACATTGGATTTTGTAATGTAAAAAATTCCATTACCCATTACATTGGATTTTGTAATGGAATGTTTACATTACTTTTTCGCGTTGAGGGAGAGAGAGGGAGAGAGAGAGAGACAGAGAGAGAGAGAGATTTTGCTCTTAATTAATTCAAAAGTAAATGGTTTTCACGTAAATAATATAATTTACAGTATTAATGATTATTCTTTTTTATTCGTACAATTCAGGGTTCATTTCACTATGCAACGATCGCGCATCGAATCGACGTGAATTAATCATCGCTGTGATCGAAAATTAAAATTTTGGGGCTGAATTAGCGGTGTTTTTAATTGATCATTTTTTACGCTACGCTTGTGTTAAAAACAATTTACTTAAGGGGTCTTCTCACTTTAGACGCTAAAAAGGCTATTTTCATGAATTTTTTGATAGGTTTACATTATAGATATTGATATAAAAGTTGTAACACTTAATAAATACACTTTCGAAATACATTTAAAAAATTGTTTAAGTCAACATTTATATACGAAAATGGTAGTTAAAAAATGTAGGTCTACGCTGTTGATGAAATCTCGGAGATGGATCATCCGAAAGAAAAAAATCAAACGGTTTTAGATTCAGTATGTTAATGCCTATAGCTCATATCATATAGCTCATATCATAAGATTATTTAGATATGCAGAAATAACAAAATGGCGGACATTTTTTGAAAAAAGAAAAAAAACGTGTCTTTTTCACGGTTTTTGGCATCAAAAGTAAACATCAAAATTTAAAAAATCCATCACATGCCCTATATATATAGTTGTAAAGAATATGTGGTTAAAATTTCATAAGGATCGGTTTAGTAGTTTCGAAGATTTTATCAACAAGCCGTCGAAAATCGTTGTTTCGAGAAAAACGCGATTAAAGATTGTTTGGGTTACATAAATACATAACAATTTTTTTAAAATTCATTTCGAAAGTGTATTTATTAAGTGTAACAACTTTTATATCAATATCGATAATGTAAACGTATGAAAAAATTCATGAAAATAGCTTTTTTTAGCGTCTGAAGTGAGAAGACCCCTTAATCAAATAATCACCGTCAAACGAATTCCGAAAGATTATAATAGAAAAAAGTCGAAGTTATATATGCAAATGAATTTTTCGACTCAACAATGCTGAAAAATTGGTCAAACTTCGTTTTTCGATTTTTTCATCGATGTGTTTGTAACCTACAAATGATTGCGCTTCCATCCATCCATCCATCCATCCGTCCGTCCGTCCGTCCATCCACCCTCTCTCTCTCTCTCTCTCTCTCTCTCTCTCTCAATGCGAAAAAGTTATACAAAAATTCCATTTCTCATTACATGACCTTTTGTAATAGAAAAAAATTCCAGTCCGCATTACATTACATTTCGTAATGTCAAAAATTTCCATTACTCATTATATTGGATTTTGTAATGTGAAAAAATTCCATTACCCATTACATTGTAATGGGCAATGAAAATGTTTCACATTACAAAATAGAATGTAATGAGGAATGGAATTTTTTACATTACAAAATCCAATGTAATGGGCAATGGAAATTGTTTACATTACAAAATCCAATGTTATGGGTAACGGAAATTTTTACGTTACAAAATCAAATGTAATGAATAATGGAATTTTTTTACATTACAAAATGTAAAGTAATGGGTAATGGAAATTTTTACATTACAAAATCAAATATAATGAGTAATGAAAATTTTTTACATTACGAAATGTAAAGTAATGGGTAATGAAAACGGTAATGCATTACAAAAAGTAATGCATTATTTGCAACCCTGATTTCAAGTCAATCCGATGAATAGTTTCCGGGATATCCCACAATTAGTGAAGGGGCGTCGGGTCCACTGGGCAGGTAGCGACTGACAAACGCGCTAACGATGTTGCCCAGAATGCTTCGAAGACAACAACATATTTATATTTTGGAAGCTTCCGCATCGGTAGAAGCCCTATTGTATGGGACAGGAATTGATGATTCGATGTAAGTAATTTTTTAATTAGCATTTTTATACATAAATCAAGTGTAAAATTGGGAAACTCGTTCAGAAATGTTCAAAAATGTATTACTCAAAAACTATGAACTTTAGAAAATTTAAGAAAGAATACTTTCGTTTATAATTGCCCAAACGTTTAAAAAATAATAATTCATCCCGAAAAATTTGATTTTTGTGAAAAATTGTTTTAACAATTGGGTATGAACAATTGAATGCTCGACTTTTCGGCAAAAAATTTTGATATTCGGGTTTAGCGGATCAAAATACATAAAAAAGTGTAGCTTCATCCATCGAACTCAAAACTTTACGAACATATTGTACCGTATCCACATCGAAAAACTTTTAACGCCTTTCTCTCGAAACTATGCTTTTCAAGTCAGTGACCACTGTAATTCAAAAACCACTCGATAGATTTTGATGAAATTTATTGTGCTTATTGATAGCATTAAAAACTAGTCCTTAATCGAAGGATTTTCATTTTTGTTGAAAATTTCTATTTTTTTTAACAATAAACGCGAAATTTTTTGGTCGAAAATCGAAACTTATCTGTCGGCAGCCGCCATTTTGTTAATTAAAAAAGCTTCGATTAAGGACTAGCTTTATTATTAAACTAATTTTTTTTTGTTTTTTTTTAAATCTCAGATGACCCAGAAACATTTTATGATGGTCACCGCTAAGCACTACATGCCGAAGGGGACCCGACAAAGATGGCGATAAATTGATTGATTGACTGTTATAAATAATTACTATTTTTCTTTGAAAATTTGTACAAGTCAAGTTGAAATGTAACATAAAAAGTCTGTCTAACCACTTTTGTAAAACAAACTTAATTACTGTAAAAAAAAATTATTGAAAATGCTCGTTTTTTCACGCCTCTGACTGCATCTCACCCCTTAACTGAAATTCACGTATTTAATTTGCTTCACCAAACGAGTTTAGCCCCGCCATCGATATTCTCATCCATCCGATACGGGGATGCCCGTGGCAATGACGAATTTATAAAATACACGTGTGTTGCGGGAAACGTCGGAGAAGCGCGACAGGGGAACATTATCGTCACGTACAGCCGAGGAATCTAGAAACGTTGCCGTACGATAATTGTATCGGTTCGGTGCAAATATCAAATGTGATTCATAGAAGACCATTCCACTGCACACGCTTCCGTCGATAATCCGCGAGAATTCTCACCGCGAACACATTGGCCATTATTTATCGTTTCGTTTCTCCTTGCAAATCCAAGCAGTATTTTACTTGGAATTCGATCAATTTACGACACCGCAAGGAACTACTGTCGCGTAAAAAAAAACCCCATGCGAGACGGCCCATCATGGCCCACCGCGCAATGGGGCTATCGATGCCTGCGACTCATCCACACGATGGCCACACTCGTGTCAGTTTTGTGCGCCACTGTCCTTTGTCGCGCGCGGTCGAAATAAAATACCGACGACAAAGCCATCGTAGGGCCAATGCAACGCGATCTATCCCAGGCCACTGCCCTCAAATCTGTGCTTATCTGAGAATACTGTTCAGCGTGCAATTACACTGAGAAAACAATTTATTTACAGTAAAGAAATACATTTAATTGTCACTTTTATTCAAATATTACAAAACTTGTTAGTCGTTAAGAAATATTCGTGTTCTCGTGACAAAATTTTATAGCCATAGTCTTTCTTGGAAAAGTATGATTTATTTGATCACTTTTATTTCTCTTAACTCAGTAGATGTTTATGTTCATCGAAAAACGAGTTGATATTGCGATATGATAATACAGTTCAAACAAATAGAGATTTGTTCACAAATTAATATATTTATATTTAGGGCCGTTAACGTATAGCTGCCGTGGCTATCCGGTGTTCAATGTAAATGAACATGTCACAAGAATTAACCGATCTTCATTTAAAACGACTATTTCGGCCGCATTTGAGCCAAGAGTCACACAGTAGACGAGACAACTTCTCTACTTAACGCATATAAGGATTTATTAACTATTAATCAATCTGTATTTTAAATGCTGGCCCAGTAGTTCTTTCAGAAAAGAGTCGTACACTTATTACAAAATGAGTATGTGGTAGAAATTTAACAAATTTCAGTTGTATCAAATATAGCCCTGTTAACGGTTAGCAAATAACTGTTAAAAAATCGACGACTCGTCTCAAATGATGATTTGTCAATAGTTAACAAATCTGTACTTGAGATAAGTATCGTACATTTGGCAAGACCGTTTACTTTTCTACTCTACCATGGCCCTCTGTCGCATAAAGCTCGTTCGTGCGGAGACGCGACGTAGATGCGATCGAGGTACACTGGAAACTGTGCGTGACCGCATGCCCACTTATCTAGAGGATATCAGTTTGTGACCGTGAAAACGTGAATTTATTCTCTGCACCGATGGCATCAATTAAAGATTTGCTCGTTTTGTGGGACCTGCCAAATGTTTAGGAAACTTTCGAAAGTATATCTATAAAGAATATTGAATTATGCATTAGAGCAGGGGTGGCCAAGACGTTGACCGCGGGACCGGTCGACTGCCTATTTTCTATGAGAGTTGTTCCTTTTACATTTTCCCACTAGCACTATAGTGTTACATTGATTCCACTGCACACTCACCTGCTGACAATCGATGAATGACTTTGTCGAAATATTCATTCGCTAACTATACACGAATCTTGATTTGTGCGAATATAAAATATCATTCGCTCAGCTGTCTTTTACATCTGGGACAACTTTTCCGATGATCTCATTGAATAAACGGCTCAGTTAAAGGAAATAAGTATTCATAGTATATCAATACCAAGCATTGGGCTAGCCCAACAGTATATCTATCGGCCGTTAGGAACGGGTATGTTCTATTAAAGTATCCATTTCTTAACTATTACCAGAACTTTATTTGTGTCCATACGGAGGCTCGAATGAATGATTCATTATCTGTAAAAGAAGATATTCGTTTCGTCATATTCAACTTTACCATTTGTTAATAGTTAACAAATTCTGGTACATAGAAATATATTGTTTTCTCAGTGTAGTCCAAAGTCTATATATATCGTACGATAGTCGATTGCATTGCGGATTTTTGATCGGCATGAAAGGCTACAGATCTCCACCTAAAAAATGGTGCGGAGGGAGTTTGACGATAGTATCTGTAGAATAATAGAACAAGGCTCTCATATACTTTGTTTATTCTTATCCTCTGCGGCTGTTTTACTCACTGGCAACCTTGGGCCTACTTGCTTTTTTGTTGCGTTTTTTCTACTCTCATACACTCGCGTGTAATTTGTTCTCCTAGGCGCTCGTAAGGGCCGTCTTCAACCTCCGATTAACCTTGAAAAATGTATTTATAATTATTTTCCTGTAACTCGAGAGCTACGGGGTTCCGAACAGTTAGAAAAAAACGTTTCAAATTTGGTTGTTTTCATTGCTTCTCGCTCGAAAACCCGTGAAAGTGTATCTGTACTTTTCGAAGTTATCCGCGTCTCAAGTGTATATTCGGCGGAGTACGAGCGTATCTCGAAGAGTGCTTAACAAGGCGATTGTTTTCCGCAGCACGTGTGACCCGACATAAAATTCCTTCGCTTCTAACGTTTTTATCTCGCCCGTATATTATTCACACAACAACAAAAACCTCGGAACTATAATGAATACCAGAAATCCTTCTGTTTTCACGCGACACAGAGAAAATTTGAATAGCGTGAAATAGCAGACTTTATATTTCTTTCTCTTCGTTACAAAGATAGGTCTGCGCAGATTCTATTGTCACAGTTTGTACGCGCGCGCTGTGAATACAATTCGCGCACAAATGCTGGAATGTTTACGTAATACACCAGTTTTGACATTGAGACGAATCTTGAGCGTGTGGGAAAACTTTTTAGCCTCCATTTCTTCGAAGCAGATAGTGTATACATATATATATATATATACACACATGTATATTAATCTCTTTAGCAAGAAGATGAAATAAATTATTATTTCCGTACAACTGAACAGGGCGTATTTTATTTTACCTGAAAAAAATATCGTGTGTCTACAATATTTTCAAATCAGTTCATTATCTGAAACATTAATTAAACATTTTGATTATGAATTCAATAACTTTTTATGGAATGCGGTTTGTATCAGTCGATAGATCGTGTTGGATTTTGGGTAGATTTACGGGGTCTTCTCACTTTAGACCCTAAAAAAGGCTATCTTCATGAATGTATTTGATAGGTTTATATTAAAGACATTGATATCGAAGTTGTTACACGTCATAAATACACTTTCGAGATACATTTTAAAAATTGTACGTTTTTATGTAACGCAAACAAACTTTAAACGCGTTTTTCTCGAAACAACGTTTTTCGACGGCTTGTTGATAAGACCTTCGAAACTACTGCAACCGATCCTTATGAAATTTCAACCACATCTTCTTTACAACTATAGTTATAGCACATATCGAGGATTTTTTTAAATTTTCATATTTTTCTAATTTTATTTGCCAGAAAACGATGAAAAAAAACGTGTTTTTTTACGTCCGCCATTTTGTTATTTTTGCATATACAAAAAATCGTATGATATGCGCTATTAGAACATACTGAATCTAAAACCGTTTGATTTTTTTTTCTGATGATCCATTTTCGAGACCGCAAATGGATCCATTTTCAACAGCGCAGACCTACACTTTTTTAAGAACAATTTTTTAACTACCATTTTCGTGTATAAATAGTGGGTTAAATAAATGAATTTTTATTTTTCTATGTATTTCGAAATTGTAACAACTTTAATATCAATATCTATAATATAAACCTATCAAAAAAATGCATGAAAATGGACTTTTTTAAGCGTCTAAAGTGATAAGACCCCGTAAATCAATATACACCACTTATATATGTGTACAATCACACGCACTTATTCATCTACTTTTATAGACGCATTTTTTTAAACACTAAAATATCCAGGCGGTACAAGTCGTTCCTTTGATAATCAGACGTTTACTGTACAATTGCAATTGATACCTGGTCAAGCTATTTTGCGGAAAAAAAAAAGTACCGAAAGTTATGAAACGAATTTCATTATCGTGGGGTACAATCGTCCGTTATTGTTTTGCCCCGCTTGGAATAATACGAGGTGAAAAAAAAAAACGGCGAGTCTACGCGTCGTGTGCCGAGGAGAGTGGCGGCGCGGGTACTCCGCAAATTCTTAATATATCCAGATCTTCCTTGGAAAACGACATTGTACCAATAGCGATTTTATACATACAGCGCCCAGGCACTTGTAGCACTATATCCTAGATGTGCTCGACTGAAGAAACATATCAACGATTGCACGAAGTGCAATATCGACACGTTTGTTACGGATACGAAAAGAATTAATGTAGAAAGGATGGGCCGGGGTCCACCGATGGAGTCTTTAGCGGAAATCAGTTCTCGTTCGCGCAATATACACACATATGGATATGCATACATGCATATAGGTACATATAAATATATAGCCAAATGCCGGCCTAGAACGAATCTCGATAGAACAGTGGCACACAGAGCAGTCGCAAGCGCACGATGATCTCAAACACATCAACGATGATCGCCGGTGGGCGCGCGAAATTCGCTATTTTTCTCATCCTTCTCATCGGCGGGATCGAATTGACGCTCGCGAGTCGATCCTGCAAGAGGACGGTTATGGAAATCGTCAAACGGCAGTGCGGCGAGGCGGAGTTGCGATTGCGAAGGGACACAGTCGGGGGCCCGCCGAAAAGGTTGTTGCAGGCTCAGTTGGGTAAGTTGCGATCTGGGGACTCGAGCTCCTCTATAGATTTCACCTAATATTATCATCGATGTATGGAGCTCAGTGTGTATGTGTGTGTGTGTGTGTGTGTGTGTGTGTGTGTGTGTGTGTGTGTGTGTGTGTGCGTACGTGTGTGTGTGCGTACGTGTGTGTGTGTGTGTGCGCGCGCGTGTGCGTGTGTGTGTGTGTGTTCGCGTGTGTGCGTGCGCGTGTGTGTGTGCGTACGTGTGTGTGTGTGTGTGCGCGCGCGCGCGTACGTGTGTGTGTGCGTGTGTGTGTGTGTGCGCGTGTGCGTGTGCGTGTGTGTGTGCGCGCGTGTGTGTGTGCGTATGCAAGTGTGTGCGAGTATGAGTGTATGTGTGTGTGTGAGTGTGCGTATGCAAGTATGTGTGTATGTGTATGTGTGTGTGCGTGCGCGCGTGCGCAAGTGTGTGTGTGTGTGTGTGTGTGTGTGTGTGTGTGTGTGTGTGTGTGTGTGTGTGTGTGTGTGCGCGTGTGTGTGCGTGCCTGCGCGCGTGTGCGTGTGTGTGTGTTCGTGTGTGTGTGTGTGTGTGCGTGTGTGTGAATCATATTGACAGGAACGTTATACTAATGTTTTCAATTTCAACCACAGTTATACTTTGTAGACAGAAGTTAACGAGTTGACGAATATATATATATATATAAAAGTTGTAATTGTGCTTTCAGTGGAATTTTTGAAGCATGTACATGCTTCAAAGCCGAAAAGCTCAAAAGCATAAGCACAAAAAGGTCTCAAGTTGAATAATTTTTTTTTTCCGATGACTGCTTTGGGGTACCGTGGTCGAGATTTTACACTCGATTCATACATAGTTTTCTCAAGTTTGGGTTTTCTTGAGATTGAGAAATATTGATAAATAATGGAGTTGTTAACATTTAATGAAGGTGCCGCCGTTGGTTCATGGCCAA
Source organism: Ophion obscuratus (assembly GCA_964007375.1). Classification (NCBI taxonomy): domain Eukaryota; kingdom Metazoa; phylum Arthropoda; class Insecta; order Hymenoptera; family Ichneumonidae; genus Ophion; species Ophion obscuratus. Next base: position 627,843 of record OZ023321.1, read on the forward strand.
TGGGTGTAGGTGCGTCTGGCAAATGGGGTCATCTTAATTGAAAAATAAATAAATATACTCTCGCAAGGAAAGGACGCAAGGTTGATCTTTCCGATTACGATTGAATTTGGCATGCTTGTAGAAAGGGTGAAAATAGGCGACACGTATTTCTTTTTTTTTATATCTGCGGAACCCGATTTTTAGGTTCGAAACGCACCCTCGAAAATAGGGGCGTTTTTTGTTTCTCGTCGATAACGTTATCGTTCTCATCTCCAATCCATAGTACACGAGAAAATAAACATTGTTGCAATTTGAATTTTTTTTCATATCTCGTTTCAACCATTTAAAATGGTTTCGGCTGATATAAAAAAATTCTTGCCACCTATTTTTACCCATTCTACAAACATGCGAAATTTCATCGAAATCGGAGAGATCGACCTCGCAACCTTTCCTTGTCAGTGGAATAATAAAACTTTCGTATGTCCTGATACTTTATTGAAATTTCGAAAATTACGTAGATATCGCAGCTGCGGGAAAAAGGTTCGATGTTAAACGGCAAAATGTTGAGATACGCCTTACATGGTTTCGACAAAGCATTGTTTAGAGAAGTGTGCAAAAGAAAAAGGAGTAAAACGCGGGTAATCTGACCATTGGCAAAAATCATCGTAACTTAATAATAAAAATAAAACGTAACTGCCTCCGGTCGCGTTGACGGTCACCTTCAGTGTGCGCGCCTACTGGCCATTGCTATACATTGGTAGGGTAATTTTTGACAAAACATTGACATTTACGTTAGAGGAATTTCGCTTTCCACAGGTCCCGCGATTGCCAATGCGATCGCTCAATCCTTGACAGGATACTTTAGCAAGTTAATACTGTCATTGGGAACATCGTTAGCGTCTTCGGTCGGAGGTCCGCTGACTGCGGTCACTGCGCTATTGACGGGTCGTCGACGCAGGGCTTTGTCGATGTACGAGGCAAACTCTTTACCGTCCGTGAGTACCTAGCCCAAGCGATCCGTCTTCGCAATATTGTGTGTATTTGCGACATGTATAACGCTTCGATTAATTAGGAAGTGCGCTTATTAAGACGTTACTCCCACTTGTAGCGCAAAAAGGCCTTTTTCATGATTTTTTTTTAAAGAAAACTACAAAACTTTTTTAATCGATCAATATACCATCTTAAAGAACACATCTTGAAGAACTTTCAGTAATTTTTTTATTGAAAAATATTACATTGTTTAGTGGCAAATGGCCGTCAATGAAATAATGTTTTTATATACACGGTTTGCAGTGACCAACATTGCGGCGAAGTGGATCATGTGAAAAAAAAATGCGGATGGATTTAAGGGGTAAGGCCACTGTAACCGCCCAAAAAAAAGGTTTTTTCACTAATTTTTTGCTCCCGAAATTGAAGGTATTTGAAAAAAAACTTTTAATGGTGTTATCGGGCATACATTAAACTTTATTATAAAATTTTTTTACAGTAAAAAAAAACAAAATGGCGGTTCCACAGCTATCTTCCCGGGACATGTTTTGCTTCCAGGGCTCCGCGGCACGCAGCACCACTGGTGCACTTTTGAATCTAGAACAAAAAAAAAACAATTAATCTAGAGGGCTATAGCTAGAGAATGTCGATCGGATTTTAAAAAGTATCAATTTTTGTGGATTTGGCGTGCGTTTGAAAAAAAAAATTGATTTTTGACGAAAAAAACGGCAAGTTTTTTGTTAATAAAAAATCAATAAATAAAGTTCTTGAAAATTCCGATCGACATTCTCAAGATAATGTAAATGTTCACATCTGGTTAAAATTTCAAGTAAAAAAAATGAAAATTGTTCGAGTTATGCTGCGTGCCATTTTGAAAAACCATGTTTCGAGAAAAACGCGTTTAAAGTTTTGCGAATAGTTTTTTATTGGAAAAAATTTTAAAAAGAAGTTTCGGAGAAACTTAAACTATTTTTTATTTTAAACTTAAACTATTTTTTAAGCCAATAAAAAAAAATCGATTTTTCAAAAAATTTACAGTGGCCTTACCCCTTAATCAAATATAAGTATAAACTAGTCTTCAATCGAAGGATTTTAAAAAATATTAATTTTTCACAAAATGGCGGACAGTCAAAGTTAATGGTTCGATTTTAACGAAAAAAATCGAACGATTAAAGACTACATTTTTACGTATTAAATAAGCCTGCAAAATTTCAAGAAGATCGGTTCATTAGTGTTCGAGTAATCTTGGTCACCGACTTCAGAAATGCCATTTTGAGAAAAACGCGTTTAAAGTTTCAATTAGCCGGTCGTTTACACAACGGATTCTTCTCTTTCAACGCTCATATCTCAGTCAATTTTGTTCGGATCGACTTGAAATTTTCGGGACATATTCTCAGATACTTATACTTCGAAAAAATGCAATAAAAAAAAATCGATTTTTTCAAAATCGCAAGTGGGGGTAACCCCTTAACAATTTTGGCAAGTAACTCTCGATCGACCTCTATCGTGATGAAAAAACCTGTTGAAATTCTTTTACGAAGTTATCTTTTGAACTTTTGAACGAAGAGAACAAAGTGTAGGTGGTAATTAGGCCCGTAAGCATGCACATATCGCGATACCGCAAACTTATTCCTTTCCAATTTTCGATGCACGAGAAGCCTCGCTAAACTTTGCACTGCTGCCAATGAAAAATTAGCGAAAAGCCATTTATCCGAAAGATGCAAAAAATGTATATGTAAAATTTTTTCAACAAGCTTTTATTTAATGTAATCAAAAGCAGAAAATAATTTTTTTTTCCATATCACCTATATGTGACTATGAACAAAAGCTGGTGGCGCTCAAGTTTTTAAATGTTTAATAAATTTGATCAATTCAGTTTCAGGATATTGATTTAAAAAAGCTAATGTTGTTTTACAGTAAATTAAATACAGGTGATATGTTAACGGATTTGTGCAAATTGAAGATGATATGTCAAAATTTTGTAAAGACTTTGTAAAAACAATATTTTCTACCTTTTGGTACATTGAATAAAAGCTGGTTTGAAAAAAAATGTACATGTACATTATTTTCTACTTTTTAGTCTTTAATTGATTTTACTAGAGCTCTGAGATGTTTGCAATAGGGGGTTAATCCTTTCAAACGAACGAGTGTTATTATTGGTTGATTGTCAGGAGGAATCCTCGAGAACTGTGATAGGTGGCATCTATGACAGATGTTGGCTCACTACCTATTGGACCTTATTTTTTTTACCTTATTTTACCTTTTGAAGCCTTTTAACGATTGTGCGATTCGCGAGCGCCAATTCATATGTTCTCATGCACTATTCATGTATTGTCACCACTTAGATGCATGTTTATCAAATTTCAAAGCTCTTAATTGTCGAGAAACGGGTGAAATATCGATTTTCCGTTTTGCATCTCACAGAAAGTCAAATTACTTTTTTTTTAAATTAAATAATTGATTTCTTTTTTTTTTAAGTTGAATCATGCATTGGTCACCTCTTACATGCATGCAAGTCCTGTTAAATAAAAGCTTGTAAAAATTGATGATTTATTGCTCGTTCCTATAGCGAAGAATGTGTAAAGAAAAAACAGTCTCGCGAAAAGACAGTACTGATTTTCATAGAGTTTTCTATAACTTTTGCTCGGAATGGCGAGTTTAGGCGTATCTCTCCAGTGGTTCTTGGATCCTCGGGACCCGTTGCAAATCGTTCTCTGTATTCTGTTTTTCTTTGGTCAATTGACACACGCGTAATTCACAGTGGATGCTCGACGATTTGGGCTTGGACCTAACCATTGGGGAGTTGGAGGAGCTTTACAACGGGATCTTCGACGGACCGTACCGACAGCCGTCCACGAGTCCGGATCAGGCGAAAGCTGTCTTCCTCGACATTGCCGCTAAATGCTGCCGGAACAAAGCTACGTGCCTTCGCAAAAAAATCATAGACTGTCCGTGATTGCGCGAAGTCGAAAAACGAAAATTGACTTTCCCGTATTACATGCAGTAATTGATTAACTCAACGGTATAAATAGGCAACGGAATAAAATATTCCCCGCACATATTTACTCGCACTGGGTCGCTCGATAAAATGATCGTAGGCTTCGAAAGAAAAAAACTCTCACATATGTATTACACTTCACGTTTGAAATATATACGTTAAAATGTGTATATATATATATATATATATATATATATATATATATATCGTTATTGCGTCTTTCTATTTAACTGCAAATATCCTCGATCGTCGCCGATAAATTTAATGACGAAATTGCAATTATTTTTTGCAAAAGCAAAATCTGCGCTTGCGAGTACACGCATCGTCCACGCGTCTGGACACTCGAGCAATTTTTAGCAATGGTGACGACACTTGTGTGGTTCAGGAAAAATCGCGCGTGTTCAAGGTTTCGTCCCGAGGCTCGTTGTCGTCTACCAGAGGAGTGAGATAATGACGCGCACGATTAAATACTTGATTTCTGTCCGAACAAATAGGCGAATTCGGCGCTCCGAGAATCAAGCTATAACCTCTAAATGACAAATTGATCAACTGGGATTTGGATAAATCGCTGGAGTGTATATTTGCAGGGGTGGGGTTAAAAATGTCGAATGACCAAGTATAGAACGACAAAGATTTCGAAACGACAGAATTATGAACTCTCAAAATAACGAAGGTTAAATCATTCGAAATTTTATCTTTCGACTGATAAAAAAATCGAATGACTATAAATCGAACCATTATTTATTGGAGAGGTAATTTATACGAAAACGAATATTCAGATTGTCTGCAATTCGGAACATAAAAATACAGAATCGAAAAATGTAGAACACCCATATCTCCGAAACAGAAAATAGCGAGTGCTTAATATGCGTAATACCGTCTATGGCGAAAAGCAATATATCGAAACGTAAAATGTCGATGGCCCGAAATGTCGAACGCCGAAAGGTCGAACGGCCAAAATGGCGAACGTGATGGGGCCCGTCACGAGTGATGACTGTCTTACGATATTTTAGCCTACAGACCGCCAGCGCCATCTCGCAGCTTCACTCTGAGGCGCAAGTGACGTATTGCTCGATTCGCCATTCGGGCCGTTCTACATTTTGAACCTCCGCGATTTCAACCACTCGACTTTTCGGCCGTTCGCTTTAATGATTTTCTACATTGTGAACCATCGCCATTTTTTTAATTCGGAAAATTGTCGTCTCGAATTATTTGGTGTTATGCATACAGGCCCATCGATTTTATGTTTTTCGATATTTAATTAAATGTGATTTTTGTTTTTCGCTACATATCAACTTCCGAGATGTTCATATTCGTAATTGTTTCTTTCGACTTCACAGACTCTAGTAAGATTGATCTATCTATATTCGAACATTCGTCATTTTCGAATTCGACATTTTGGCCCATCTACATATCGATCGTTCGACATTTGTCCCCCCACCCATTAGCAGAATGCTGTCGTTTCGTCAAGATACGACGACGATCAGCGGATTGTGAAACGACTGAACGTTTTCTTCATATCGCGACGCTGCAATGTCTAATCATGTTTTTACGCGTTTCATTATATATTAATGTTAACAGCGAAACAAGTGAAATCAACAGGTTGCATCTACTTTTTGTTTGCTTGAGTACGCCCAAATACGTCGTCTGAAGAACCTAAAGAAAGATCGACAGTATAAAGGGTGCTAAATTTTTCGTAGTTTAGTATTACATTCACACATTCCCAGTATATCTTCAAAATACAAATAATTAAACGAATTTAAAAACTTTAAGAAATGCCCGATTTTCCCAGGGCGGCAGCGTAGAGCGGGCACGGCTTCCGGACAAAGCGGGCACATAGAGGATAAAGCGAGAACCCTGTATTTTTTCCTGAGATTAGGCATAAATAAGAAGAGAATAGGGAATCATAGGGGAAAAACTATGAATGTACCCACATATTTTATTGCAGACAAATTATTATTATTATTATTATCGTAAAAGAACAAAAACTTAACGTGTCTTCTCAACAGTCAGTAAACTTTATTTTTTTTGGTTATTATCAGAGTAAAATGATCCCAGGGTAAGCAGTGCATGCATCTTGATCCCACATTTGACAGTCATTGCATTGAATCCAGCCTCTGGTGGGAGGATCTATATGTGATTCGTTGCATATAATGCACACGTAATTGTCCGTGTCTGATGTTTGTTCCTTTTTTGACGTTTTCGGCTTTTCCTTACTTTTCAAATGCTTCTTTGGGCTTTCTCATCGCAAGAAGCTTGTTGTGTCTTCCATTTATATTTATTTACCAATCGAAAATAATAGCGGATATCGTTATAAGAAGGTGAAAATACCTCTTTCAAACATGTAATAAAACATGGTTGCAATAAATAATAGCGTATGCTCAGTTCCTCCATAAATAAATAGGAAAATTATTAAAATAAAGTTGCATAGTCATCTTCTATATTCTATTATCATCTTGATGTCACATAGTCATCTGTCATTAGAGTATGGCGGGCACGTGATCGATTTCCTATAATAAAGATAAATAAATGGGGAAACTACTAAAATAAAGTCTCAACTTCATTTAACATAACCATATTTTGTACTGGGCATAGCGAGCACGTACTCGCTTTGCCCTGCCCACTTTGCCCTTTTGCGCCACTTGACGTTTTCATCAAACCTGACCAACAAATGATTGGAATACATTTAAACAAATATGAATAAAACAAAGTGAAATAGGCCTAAAACAATAGTCACATTTTAGTATTGATCTATTTTACTCACAAATAGACCAAACACGATGTAGCTACTTTGCTTTTTTTTTCAAAACCCGTGCAATTTTGTTTTTTCGTCACTCAAACCGCGCGGTCAGCCGCATTTGAGCTTTACGACTGCGGCGGGTCGGGCGGGACGGGGGCAACGTCCCACATTGGGGTATTTTGTCAATCTAGACGGTCAAAATTATTTCTTGCGATTCTTTTATTTATCATGTCTCTCTAATTGACTTTAAGCTATAGGAAGTGTTTTGCGATGAACAATATGTCCTGAAATACTGGGCTTGATAGAAGAAAAAAAACTATATTTTTAACTTAAATTTTTATTTTTCTCTGAAACTAAACTTATTATAATTTATGTAACTGAGATGATGATGAGCGCCATGGCTCTTCTTCGTCCTGCTTACTCTCTTCGTCTTCTGGAACCTCCTCCGAATCTAAATCTGACAAGCAACATGACTTAAGTGTCCGTCGCTTATTTTATTGAAACTCATACATGTGATGGAGCATTGAAAACTATTAGACACGTATTTTTTTATCTGTCCAAAAACGTTTTTAAGGGGGGAAACGACCCCTCAAAGAAAGGCGCGTCACCCCTTAATTTCATTTTTCAAAATAATTCTATAGGGGCCGTCCATAAATTACGTCATTTTAAAATAGGGGGGGGGGGTTCGTCTGCGGATGACGGTAAATGATGGATGAGGGGGGGGGGGGGGGTTTCGAAATTGACGTCATTCTTGTGATACCAGTTACTTCAAAATGTACATTAGTATATTGTACAACTAGAGTGGTTTCCCCGCATGAGTGATGAAAAATATTTTGCAAGTACCTAATGGTATTAATTATTGAACTCATTATTTATTTATTTATTACATAAGGTTTGTCTACATTATATTCGAGAACTTCAAATAACAGCGTACCTATGAAAATAGTTCGATCGAGCCAAAATGAATATGGGGGTATACGGAGATATTACCCGGGATCCATGATTTGCAAGAATGGGTGAAAACTCCGTGGGAGCTATCCAAAGAAAACTAAAGAATAGAGAAGAATAATATTATTATATTAATGAAAATTGCCAAAGTACAAAATAATAAAAGATGATTCTATAACAAAATGTGGGAGCTATCCAAAGAAAACTAAAGAATAGGGAAGAATAATATTATTATATTAATAAACATTGCCAAAGTATAAAATAATAAACGATGATTCTATAACAAAATGTTTTAATGTTACCTAATTTTTCTCAAATCCGCAAATGTTTTAATTTTGCCAAACTGGTAATGACGTCAATTTTGCGAGAGGGGGGGGGGGGTCATTAGGAAATTACGATAAGATGATTGTAGGGGGGGGGGGGTCGAAAATCAGCAAAAATCGATGACGTAATATATGGACGGCCCCATAGTGGATTTTTCATCGCTTTACGTCGGAAGAATTTTCGTTTTTGTGTCATTCAGATCGGTGGAATGGTGGGTGAAACTGCCAAACCAACCCTCGATACACCTTTCTTTGAGGGGTGGTTTCCCCCCTTAAAACCGTTTTTCCGCAAATGAACAAAAACCTGTCTAACAGTTTTCGATGCTTTACTAAATATGTGCGTTTGAACAAAATCGATAGCGGACACTTGAGTGATGTTCCTTGTGAGTAATCTTCAGAGTCAGTTTGAGCGGGAATCATCAATTCAATTGCATCTTTCGTGAACGGCATTGATTTTTTGGGGGGTTGGTCTCACGCTAGTGATCAGTGGGTTGGAATTTAGTAATAGCCTGTTCATAATATCAAGGTTACACTCCGCCCGAATGTGAATTCTCTATTCTTTTCACTATCATGGTTGTTCACGCCTGACTCGAAAAAGTGCGGATAAGTGCGGCTGATTTGACGATCATTCGTACATTATATTGTACAAACTGTCATCTCGCAATAACGATTCAAATAGTGACCGGGACGGACCCGGAAATACAACAAAAAGCTTTTTATGCGTAAAAATCTGGTAGGAAATTTAACAATTCTGAACTTTTTTTTCTCCATATGACAAAAAAACCCATTAACGTTAACAAAAAACACAGCAAAATATTTCAAAAGTACGTGTTCTTACCTGCTCGATCCAAATCGATGACAATATTTTCAAAGAAATGGCTGTTAACAAAAAAGATTACTCGTTAACCGAGACAGCTATAAGCCGAGAAAGATACGTACACTTGCAGCGATGGGAAAAATTCCGACGGAAACTGGTGCGCGGGTGCAACCGACAAGAGACGGGGAAGGGTTGCTTATTATTTTCTAGTCATTTAACAATAATCGTAACCGGTTTTTCTTCACCTGCGTCAAGTTTTAGAAATTGATTTATGACCGGCTAGATCGTCAGAATAACCGTATGTGCGTCCCCGCGCCGTGTCGCGAAACCGCGATCAGTTTTAAAACGTTAGTCTTATGGAGGATCCCGGCTTTAGGCCGGGTGCTCGCTTTGGGCCCCGTTCCCCTACGCGCCGAAACCTGTCGATCACATGTCCGTGAAATTGAAAAAACATTGCACCCGGTTCAAACTAAATCATTCTACTGCACATGTTTTCCTACATACTTACCGCAATAATATTCTTCCACATTTGCCGTCATTATTTATCGTTTCGGTTCTCCTTGCCGTTAAAATACGTTTTTTCTTCTCGGCCAGTCAATCGATTTGCGTTTAAATTGCGAGTGATCGGCGCGAGGAGGCAAAGTGACGTTTAAATCGTGATTTTTTTCTTTGCAAATGGCAATACCAATTTCTACTCAGCGGGATTCGAAAGGGCCGATTCCAACCTTCAATTTGTCTCCGCAAAAAATATATTTCTCATTCTTTTCCGCAAAGTTATTCTGGAAAAAGAGGGGGGAAAAAAGTTCCATCAACGAAAAAACCAACTAATTGGACTATGAAGCAAAAAGTATTTCACATCTTTTGTTCTTTTCCACTGCTTCTCGACGAAAAGTCGTGAAAAGTGTATCCGTGCTGTTCGCAACAATCGAGTTTCTGGCGTACATCGAGTCAAGTACAAGCGTATCTGCAGGTATATTCAACGAAGCGATTATTTCACTCAGCACGTGTGACCCGACATAAAATTGCCTCCTTGCTCATGATTTTACCGCACCCCTGTATTATTTACAATTACAAAAGCTTTGAGACTTGTAGCGAATATCAGAAATCTTTCCATTTTCTCGCGACAATAAGAACATTTCAATAGCATTCAATAGCTCATTTGATATTCCTTTCTGCAAAAGAGTCTTACGTCGTGCGAAGCGGAGCGGAGCGGTAGCAGGTGCTCCGTGAAATTCTCAATTGTCCAAATCTTCTTTGAAAAATAACATATAACTTCATTACACAACAATAGCGATCATATGCACACGGCGAGCGTAAATCGTGTTCGCAAATAAATACACAAACACCCACACACAAGATGTACACGTGAGAAAAAAAAAATATCAAACAATTGCATACATTTTATTTCGACACGTTCTTTGCGGATAAGAAAAGGATTAAAAGGAAGAATGGTCCGTGATCCGCTGGAGTCTTCACCGGAAAGCGAGTCGTGTTCGAGCAATCTACACATAGACGGAAGTCGCGGGACTATAATAAACCTCGATACAACAATAACGTAGAGCAGCCGCAAGAGCACGATGATCTCGAGTAAATCAACGATAAACGCCAACGGGCGCGTCAAATTGGCAATATTCCTCATCTGTCTCGTCGGCGGTATCGAATTGACGCTCGCGAGCAGATCGTGCAAGAGGACGGTCATGAAAATTGTGACGAAGCATTGCAGCAGCGACGGGGAGCTACGATCGCGAAGGGCCACGGAAGACGGCGAGAAGAAGGACATGTGGCAATCACTCGTTGGTAAGCTGCACTCGCAAAATAGGGCACGAAGCTCGCGTACGTTTCGACCCACATGCTATATACACTATGTACGTGCGTGTGTGCATTACCGCGTCAAAAACGTAATCTTCATTTGTTCACGTAATAATCGGTAATAATGAAAGAGAAAAAAAAAAAAGACGGATACCTTTCGTTGAGGATTCAACCTGAGGATTCTTACGAAAAAATTATGTTTGTCTTACAGCTGAGATGCTTCCGACGACTGTCAACGGCATCAATAAGATCGTTGGAGATAACTTGGAAACATTCCTCGACAAAGTTTTATTGATATTGAAGGAGTCGCTCACGTCAATAATCACGGGACAGTTGAATTCCATCTCCACGGATGAGCAACATCGACAACGTCGGAGCAGTCCGATGCTCGAGAAAAGCGCCCCACTGGCCGTGAGTAGCCCGCGTTATCTGCTCTCACGGCTTTTTCTTCTTCAATAAGGATATCATTCGATAACTACGTGTAACGCTGAATGTAACCGTTAAGAACTACAGAAAGTCCTATACGAGAAGCTTTTCGTGCCGCAACCCCTGAGCCCATTTCACTCTTTCCACTCACACATGTCAAACGCGTGTGCAAGCTCAACATAGCATGACAAACTTTCGAATTTCCTTTGGTCCGAAATATTATTGATCCTCGAGAAGCGTCTGTTCGAAAATTTCAGCTATCTCCCTTGCACTCTTGTGTCAGGTGATGCATCTAGTTCGCTTTGCGACACGCGGCAGTATCTAGACGCCGAGTAAAATAAATATAGATATCACATTGTCGTGTCTGCGTAAGCTTACGGGCCCAAAAAAGACAAGTCGATTTTCAATATTTTTTTTCCCGATGAGAGCGACGAAGTTGGGATTGAAACACACAGCCTTGCCAAGTCTGGATATACGGAAGCTTCAACGCTGCCTGTTCTATATACCCAAGGAGTCATAAAAATTTCTCCACACCGCTTAAAAATTAGTTAATTTAAATAGGATCTATTTGATTCAAATAGGTTTTTTTTAAATTTGTTTCCGCTATTTTTTTTCAATATTCTATATATACAAATTGAAGATATGAAGATTCGATTAAAAAAAATCTTTATTTGCTTACAATATACACTGAAAATCCAATTGGACTATACGCATAGAATATTTCATAAATCCAAAATGAAATGAATATTCAAATTGATGTTCTACCTTATGGTTCTACATTATTGATGTTCTATTATAATTCGTCATTCCCTGGCCTTCTGAAATTATTTGAATCGGAGAAAACATTTCGCCTATGTGTGAAATTGAACCTACAACCTACCGACCTATAGCTATGCACCCTGCCCCTACGCTACCAAGTGTTTGTAGCATCTCAGTCGCAAATATGGCATACGGAACGAAATAAATTCCTATAATGATCTGTTGTATCACATAATCTATATCAATTGGTTAATATCATTGTGATAATTAGAAAGTTTCATCGAATATCGATTCTTCAAACATAACCTATATATAACCCCAACCCCCCCTCTCCCTCTATCCCGCGATGTGTGTGTAGCAATATAGACAGACCATTAAGGGCGGGGTAAATGTATTTAAATTTTGTTTTCATTTTTTAAATGAATGGATAATATATCAAGAATATTGTGTTAAAATTTCAAGTCGATCAGAGTAAAATTGACGAAGTTATGACTATTTGAGCGTCTATTGCTCCTTGCCGTTCTCTTCTCTTCTGCGTTTTTCAAACCGTTTTTCTGAGACTTGTCATATTTGAAGTCCGTCTGCACAATAACTCAAAATCTACTGGACCAATCGCTTTGAAATTTTGCACAGTACTTCTTCACATAATTCACCAGGTATTGTCGAGAGCTTTTTTGTTTTTTTTAATAATTACTAATTTTTCAACAACAAATTAGCCGATTTTTTTAGCGAAAATCGGGTTTTTGGCCCCCATCTCCTTTAACAAATGCATTTTGATTTTTTTGTTTCAAATGATTCTGTTGCGAGTTATGGTGCACACCGCAAACCAACTTTTTTTCGAGGCGCCTCCGGGGTTTAATTTTCACTCGCTCAATTTTGAATATTTTGCAATGCAAATTTAGGAGAATGTTGTTCAAATATTACTTTATTATATGTACATTTTTCAATAAACAAACACTATTCGTTACGCCAAAAAAAAATCTTAAAAACATGCCTTTTTTTTCGCCGAATTAACTTAGCCGTTAATTCAATCAGATAGAAATACGTTTGACTTTGCGAGAATTATATTCAATGTAAATTAAAAAAAAATGAAATAGATACATTTAGTGGATTCAACTAAATTGTTTTTCGAACAGATGAAACCGAATCACATATTTAGTGGGAATAAAAAATATTTTGTTATTAAACGATATTAAATAGACCTTGATCTGATTAAATGAATATATTTAAAACAAATAATTCCAATAATAGAATGTAATGGGAAAAAATTGATTTCACGACAAATCTAGCTAATTTAAATTTAAACAAAATTAAATAGACACAATCTAGTTGATATCAATCGATTATTTCTGTTAGTGCAGTAGTTCTCACATCATTTAGACGCATTGCCGTGCGCTTTTATTCTCTCTCCTTTTGGGTCAATCTACATAAACAAAATTTGCAGACGACCGGTGGGCCGATGTACAAGCTGACCATTAACGAGGTGGAGGATCTTTACGCCGAGATCTTCAAGGGGCCGCACCGACGGCCGTCCATGACGCCGGACAAGGCGAAAGCTTTGCTAATCAACATCGCCGCTAAATGCTGCCGGAACGTGGATACTTGCCTTCGCAAAAAGATCATAGATTGTCCATGATTGCGGATAATCATCAGAAAAAACAAAGCCCACCTTCCCTTATTACATTTGCCATGATTGTTTGATTCGACGATATGAAAAGGCAAAAAATAAAATAGTCCCCTCGCGTAATTACTCGCAGTAGGTCGCTCAATGAGAGAATCGTGTGCATTAAAAAAAAAACTCTTTCGAATATGTATGACACTCTACGTTTGAAATATATACTTTCGAATGATATATTTTTATAGATATCTATGCATATATGTGTAGTTATCGGATACTTCTATACAATTTCAAATAGCCTGCTTCGACACCGATCAATTTTGTGCGGAAATTCCGCTGCTTTCGAACAGCAGCGGAATCTCCGCGCGTGACTATTCGCAATGTGCCCCGCAGTGGCCTGGAAACTCCAACGATTTTTAGTGGTGGGGACAAGACGCCTTAGGCGAAGCAAAAAATCGCTAATTGAAGATTTGGTCGCCAGGTTCGTTGGAGTCTGCCGTTTGAGTGAGATAATTCCGTAGAATTGGATATTCGGTCTCGGAAAAAATAGGCCAATTGGGTGGTACGAGAAATAAGATGTAACCGTGAAATTATCAATTTCTTTGAGAGAAATTTGCACGCGTCGCTGCAGTGTTTGGTTCGCGGAATGCTGTCTTTCATTTTGCCCCCCTGTATTAACACGAAGATCGACGGATTGTGAAACGACCGAACGTTTTCTTCATGTCGAGATAGTGCAATGTCTATTTGCGTTTATCTTATTCAATGAATTTATAGGCCATTAATTTCGAGGTTATATGCAGCGAATGTAGTGGGTTAGACGAGGATCGACTGCATTTCTCTGGTACACGTGCACCAGTAGATGGCGGCAAATCTCCGAACACCAGCGTCACGTGCGTGGATTTTAAAAGAGAGCGGCACAATAATTGTATCGGTTCGGTGGAAATATCACACGCGGTTCGGACGAAACCATTCGACAGCACACGTTTCCGTATATGATACGTATATTCGCGACAATTCTTACCGCAAGGACATTCTCGGACTTTTGCCATTAGTTATTGTTTTGTTTCTCCTCACAATAAAAATACGTATTTTTCTTCAAAGTTCACGATTTGCGATTACCGTATCACATCGCTACCATTGTGCGGATCTTCGTCTAACTCGCGCGTTAGGAATTCGGGTTAGGAGGGGAACAAACGCCTGGACTGGACGTACACAGCATATCTACTACGTATAGATTTCGTAGAGGGGCAATCAAATGAATAACTTCCAACGTTGAATATTCCGAAAATTATTGCGAATTCCAATTCTTTTGGGGCTTCTCGTGAAATGTCGAAAAAAGACTTCGTTTTTTGAGCGAACTAAAAATAATTCAAATAATTTGCTATTGACAAATGGAACAACGTATCAAAAAATCATCCGCCCATATGATCGAAAATTTCATCAATTATGCTCCATTCGAATGTGATGTGAATTGGACGAATAGATTTTGAGATACGAATGCATCATTTTACAAAACATAGTTTTGCGAAAAATGCTGAAGAAAAAAGGGTAAATCTGATGTCTCGCAAAAATTGTCACAACTCTGTCAATTTGTGAAACTTTGAGAAAAACATTGCTGCTAATGAATGTGACGATCCTAGGCTATAAAAATAGGCAATAGAAGAAAAAAACATCGTATTCTGGCAATTTTAGGATTACGCGTACCCCTCAATTTTCTTGCCTTTTGCGGTTCGATTTTTATTCCTGCGACTTGCATCGTCAGTGGTACGTTATTGTACCTATTCTCAAAGATCCTCGTAGCAATATTTGCCGCTTTATCAACGATTTTGAATCCATTTGAAGTATACTGACAGAAAAACTCTATTGATACTAACAAGATGCGGCTTTGTGATTTTTCTAAAAGTAACTAGATTTTTCATGAAATCATATTTTTCTGTTGCATTCCATTAGGGGCCCTCCATAAAATACCTCGTTCTAAAATAAGGGGGAGGGTCGGGTTGTTAGATGGCGGTAACGATAATTGGAGTATGACGATAGGAAAAATAGGATGATTTCGGATGGGGTAAAAATCTGGAAAAACCGATGACGTAATTAAGGACGACTCCTTAATGGAATTATTGATTTCGGGTGGGGGGATAAATGTCGAACAATCGATATGTAGATGGGCCAAAATGTCGAATTCGAAAATGACGAATGTTCGAATATAGATAGATCAATCTTACTAGAGTCTGTGAAGTCGAAAATAACAATTACGAATATGAACATCTCGGAAGTTGATATGTAGCGAAAAACAAAAATCAGATTTATTAAAATATCGAAAAACATAAAATCGATGGGCCTGTATGCATAACACCAAATAATTCGAGACGACAATTCTCCGAATTAAAAAAATGGCGATGGGTCACAATACAGAAAATCATTAAAGCGAACGGCCGAAAAGTCGAGTGGTTGAAATCGCGGAGGGTCAAAATGTAGAACGGTCCGAATGGCGAATCGAGCAATACGTCACTTGCGCCTCAGAGTGAAGCTGCGAGATGGCGCTGGCGGTCTGTAGGCTAAAATATCGTAAGACAGTCATCCCACGTGACGGGCCCCACCACGTTCGCCATTTTGGCCGTTCGACCTTTCGGCGTTCGACATTTCAGGCCATCGACATTTTGCGTTTCGATATATTGCTTTTCGCCATAGACGGTATTACGCATATTAGGCACTCGCTATTTTCTGTTTCGGAGATATGGGTGTTCTACATTTTTCGATTCTGTATTTTTATGTTCCGAATTGCAGACAATCTGAATATTCGTTTTCGAATAAATTACCTCTCCAATAAATAATGGTTCGATTTATAGTCATTCGATTTTTTTATCAGTCGAAAAATAAAATTTCGAATGATTTATCCTTCGTTATTTTGAGAGTTCATGATTCTGTCGTTTCGAAATCTTTGTCGTTCTATATTTGGTCATTCGACATTTTTACCCCCACCCATTGATTTCAAATCTATTCATTTATTCTAATCAACATCTATTTAATATCGTCTGTTAACTAAATATTTTATTTATTCCTAGTAAATCTGTGATTCGGTTTGATCTGTTCAAAAAACTATTTAGTTGAATCCACTAAATGTATCTATTTAATTTTTTTTTAAATGAATATAATTTTCGTAGTGTCAAACATTTTTCTAGTTGATTGAATGAATGATCTATCCATATTTCAACACGCACATCGGAAAGGGAGGGGTAGAGAAGTTACACACACACACACACACACACACACACACACACACACACAAGTGTGTGTGTGTATAGTTTGTTTAAAAAATCGTTAGCATGATTTTCGTTAAAACTCTCTAATTATCACAATGATATTAACTAATTGATATAGTTGATGCGATACACCAAATAATGATAGGAATTCATTTGGTCTCTTATGGCATATCTGGAACTAAGATGCTACAAACACTTGGGCCCGCGGTGCGTACCTATAGGTACATAGGTTGTAGGTTTGATTTCGCATGTAGGCGAAATATTTTCTTCGATTGAAATCATTTGAGGCCAGGGAATGACGAATTACGATACAAAATCATTGTGGTAGAACTCTAAATTGATTGTTTTATTTTATTTTGGATTTATGAAATATTCTACGCATGTAGTGCACTTGAATTTGCAATGCGTATTGTAAGGAATAAAGATTTATTCGAATCGAATATTCATTTATTTAATTTGAATCTATTAAATATTTAAAATGGATAGGTGAAACAAATTAAAAAAAATATATTTGAAACAAATTGGATCGAAGTAGGCCGTGAGACAAGGAAAAAAACTCATTTGATGTAAATAGATCCTATTTAAATTGAATATTTGGCGGTTGTTGGCAGTGTAGAGTTTGGTGCCATATACCACATAACGCTATTGACTTTTTGGACAGTTTTTCGTGAATACGCCGAACGACTCTCCGAGAGTCTGCAGGGATCTTTGCCGTCGTACTTTTGTAGAAAAACGTTGAGGAACCTTGCCTTCTGCCACGCGTTCCATTCAAACCACTGTAGCTCGATCTGAAGAAAACGATTCCTTGAAAAATTCACGGTGAGATAACGCGTTAAAGATTTTCGTGGACTCCTTGCTGTAAATGGACAGAGAACTCATACAATTGAGTATGTATGTGTGTGCGTTTTTACTTTCGGGTAGTAGCTCCGTAGATTGCTAAATAATTTAAATCTTCCTTGGAAAACGGAATTATATCGGCAGCGATAATATTTACGAAGCACGAGCGAGAGTCGCGTTCGCATATACATAAATGTATACACATTGACGCTTGTAGCACTATACACCAGATGTGCACGTGCGCAAAAAAAAAAATCGAACGTTTGCATAAATTTTATTTTCACACGTTCGTTACGGATAAGAGAAGGATTAAAAAGGAAGGATGTCCGGGGTGCACCGGAGTTCTCACCTGAAAGTTGTTCGGGCGATATACATATATACATATATATGTGCAAAGGCTGGCCTATTTAAAAATTCGATACACTAATAACACAGAGTAGTCGCAAAAGCACGATGATCTCAAGGAAATCAACTATAATCGCCGGCGGACGCGCCAAATTCGCTATTTTTCTCATCTGTCTCGTCAGCGGGATCGAATTGACGCTCGCGAGCGCGTCGTGCAAGAACACGGTCATGAAAATTGTGATGAAGCAGTGCAGCAACGCGGAGCTGCGATCGCGAAGGGCCACGGACGTCGGCGGAAAGGGTGACATGTGGAAATCTCTTGTTGGTAAGCTGCACTCGCAAAAGGGGGCGCGGATCTTGTATATATTTGTGTGTGTGTGTGTGTGTGTGTGTGCGTCCGTGCATTACTTTACAGGCACGTCATCTTTCTTTGTTTTCTCAATAATCTTAAAAACGATTGAAAAAAAGCAGATACCTTTCGGGGTCTTGATCGCAGTCACTTTGATTTTGTGCGCGGACGGGCTATAACTGTAGGGTACTTCTGGAGCGCCTCTGATGGTGAAATTTTCTACCTGCATTGTTCACATTTACGCGCACACTTTTACTAACCGCATACAACCCTTGGAGTTTGGACTTGCCTAATCTAACCTATAAGTCGGTGAAATCCTGAATGCTGTTAAATGCGCGATCCTCGTACATTAGTACACTTTGAAACGTTATCGTGAAAAGTGCGGATCTGAGGATTTTTACGAAAAAAACATTATGTTCGTATTACAGCAGGTATATTTCCGACGACTGTCAACGGGATCAATAAGATCGTTGTGGATAACTTGAACGTATTCCTTGAGAAGCTGTTGGTCGTATTGAAGGATTCGCTCAAGACAATGATCATGGGTCGGGCGAACAGCATCTCCCCGCACGGACGGATGCGAAACCGTCGAGAGCGGCCGACGAATAAGGAAAGCTCCTTACCAACCGTGAGTAGCCCGCGTAATTTTTTTCCGCTCTTGCTCATTCTCAGCATCTGATCTCACGGCTCTTTCTTCTCCGGTAAAGAAGATCCTAAACAAATCTGTAAAAACTAAAACGTAACCGCAAAGAACAGCGGAAAGTCGTATGTAAAAGTGTTTTTTTTTGTTTATCCATCGCGACCTCGGTACTCGTTTCCTAATTTTGGCTTCAAATAACGATTCGTCACGTGTTCCTCCAGTGGTTCTCAAATAATCGCGACACCTTGCAACCCGTTCTCTGTATTTTGTATTTTCTTCGGTCAATTGACACACGTGTATTTCACAGTCGGGGGGCGATAATTTGGGTTTCGAGCTGACCGGTGCCGAGGTGGAAGAGCTTTACACAGAGATCTTCGAGAGACCGCACCGACAGCCGTCTACGACGCCGGACAAGGCGAGAGCTGTGTTTCTCGACATCGCCGCTAAATGTTGCCAGAACGAGGATACGTGCCTTCAGGGAAAGATCATAGACTGTCCGTGATTCCACGAGGCCAATAAAACAAAACCCAGTTTCTTCTATTAAATATGCTATAATTGATTAATTAATTCAACGATATAAATAGACGAAAAATAAAATAGTCCCTGCACATATTTACGCACACTGGGTGTCGGTCAACAAAATGATCGTAGGATATCGAAAGAGAAAATTCTTTCACATTTGTATCACACTTTACGTTTGAAATACATACATCAAAATTATACATGTATAGTTGTTGAGTATTTCTGTTGCAAATATCCTGCCTCGTCTTCTTTAGTTTTTGTGCGAAAATTGTGATGTTTTCTAACGGCTACGCAACCTCCGCGCGAGACTATACGTAATGTTGGGAACGTGGCCCTCACACGTCAGGTCGGCACAAAATTCTACGCTCGAGTTTTCTCCTAGATGGATCACATTTCGGGCAAACGAAATGAAAAGCTTTGTTCGTCGTTTTATAGAACGAAAGGTGTTTCTGTTCTTTTTTCCGAAATATCAGCCGTCTCGACGAACACTGGAAATCTGAGAATCGTCTATCTCCTTTGGCACTCATGCGACCGCTCGGTCGGGGTGACGCCTTAATTCGCCTCAAAACTCGAGCGATTTTTACCAGCTGGGACGAGCGACTCGTTTGGTGAGACAAAAGTCGCAAGTTCAAAATTTGGTCGCCAGGTTCGTTGTAAACTTCCGATGGAGTGAGATAATAATGCCGTAAAATTATGTATTCGGTCTCTATCTGAACAAATAGGCCAATGGAGACGGTGCGATATACGAATCTCAGGACTATCAATTTATCGACGGGATATTGAAAAAAAAAAAACGCTGGAGCGTTCGGTTCGAGGAAAGCTGTCTGTTATTTTTTCCTCTTCTATTGAGATACCACGAAAATTGACGGACTGTGAAACGGCCGAACGTTTTTTTCTTCGTATCACGATGGTGCAATGTCTATTTTCGATTTTACGCATTTTCTCATGTACGCTGCCAAAAAAATGTTTAATTTACATAGTCTATTTAAATGAAATAGGTTTTTTCCTTGTCTCACACGGCCTACTAAAATCCGATTTGTTTCAAATGTATTTTTCAAAATTTGTTTCAGCTATTCTTTTGACACATTAAATATATTCAATTTAAGTAATTAAAGATTAGATTCGAATAAATCTTTATTCGCTTACAATATACACTGCGAAGCCAAGTGTATGTTGTAAGCAAATAATATAATAATAATAAGTTTATAAATCCAAAATAAACTTAAATACTTCATTTAGAGTTCAACCACAATCATTTTTTATCAGAATTCGTAATTCCCTGGCCTGCTGAAATGATTGTTTTTGAAGGCGATATTTCGTCGACACATGGGATCGAACCGACAACTTATCTACCTAGCTACGCACGCTACCCCTACGCTACCGAGTGTTTGTAGCATCTTAGTCGCCAAGATACCAAATCAATTCCTTTAATTCTTTGTTGAATCACATGAACAACATAAATGATTTAATATCATTGTCGTATTTAAAGAGCTTTATCGAATACCACGCTATAGATGTTTCAAACATAACCTATATACATTACTCAAAAAATTGAAGGAACAGAACATTTCTTATATTTCTTTAGTGTTTTTTGAAGCGCTGTAACTGTGTGAAAAATGGTCGTATCAAGATTTTAAAAACTATCTTAAAGCTTCAAGTTTCTAGTTTTGAGATCTTTTGGCAAACATTTTTTATGAGCTACGGTTATCGCACCATCATAAGCAATAGCGCAAGACAATTTTGTTTTGTTTTTTTTAAGGATTCACTGCCATGGGATTTTTGTTTTCAATTGAATGAATGCATAGGTCAGTTAGCTTGTTTACTCCGCTTCAATTTGGTTTTTTTGGTCTCTCTTCGGCAATTTTTTGCTGAGATATCCGACTTTGAATGAAAAAGGATTATTTTGTCCTTTTGATAACTTAGCAACCAATGACCGCACAGAGAATTTACCCCCTTCCTTGACACACTTATATTTGGCCACGGCTTTGGCACACTGGGTCAATTTGACCAGGATATTACTTCATCCACCTGCCATTAACAACCCTAAGATCGGTTTTTATTGAAAAAAAAATTCAGCATACACTTTAAACATTATTTAATATGTCTGCATAACTAAAATTCGGAAAGTATAAAACTTGTAAAAAATTATTGAAAACTTTCAATTTTGGGAGAGAGAGTATTATATTTTTAATTCGTCCAGGTCAAAATGACCCAGTGTTTCAAAGAAGGGTTAAAGGATAAAGCTAAAAAGTCATTTGTTGTTTTTTTTTTTTTTTTTCAAATTAATGTTGAGGGAGACATTTTTTTCTCAAAAATCAATGAAAGCGTCTTGTAGGAAATTTATTCAAGTTGTCAAAGCCGACAACTTGAATATATTTTCTAGAAGAGCGTTTCATTGATTTTGGAGAAAAAAAATTCTCCCTCAACATTAATTTGAAAAAAAAAACAACAACAACAAATAACTTTTTATGGTTTTTCAGTAAATCTACCACTACTTTACAAATATTGATGGAAAGACTAATGCTCCCCGGATTTTTTTAAGCTTAAGGAGTTACGTGGGTTACGAAGCCAAAAAAGGTATATTTTCTCTATTGAAAAAAATATAATATATCAATTATTTTATTCAAAATGTTAAGCACATAAAAGAGCAACATTTGAACAATGTTGGAAAAAAAGGCAAAACCAAATCTCAGGTTTATTAGGAATAAATAAAACATTTAGTTATCAGATGATATTGAATAGATCCTGATTTGAATGATCTATTATATAGATCTAATTATATACATTTAAAATAAATAATTCCAATAATGAAATGCAAGAGGAATAATTTGATTTCACGAGAAATCTAGTTAATTCAAATTTAACAAATTAAATAGAAGAATCTAGTTAATATCAATAGAATTTTCCTGTTAGTGTATTGCTAGCAATAGTGAAATACAAGTGAAATACAATTTAAGTCGTCAATTTTCTTGTTTAACTAAAATTTGGGAATCAATGCATTTATAAACTACGAAATTCGAGGTTAGATGCAACGAATGTAGTAGGCTAGATTTGACATCGATAATATCACTCTCGCATACCGGCACAAAAACGGATAGATTGCAGCAAATCTGGGAACGCTATCGTTACGTCCACAGAATTTAAAAGTGCGCCTTGCGATAATTTTATTGGTCCGATGCAAATATCACTCGCGGTTCGAAGAAAATCCTTCTCCCACACACGTTTCCATAGATACGTGTATTCGCGATAATTCTTGCCGCAAAAATATTTTTCCCACGTTTGGAATTTCTTATTGCTTCGTTTCTCTTTACAATTCCAATACGTGTTTTACTCGACATTAGATCGATTTGTGTATAGAGGTTAGAGTACAGGAGTTCAAACTCCGTACTCTAAGCCATGGAGACTAGATACAGGAGTCGAAACCTCGATCTTACATACAAGTCTTGAAGCGACGCGGGGTGTTTCGCGGGGTGTCCTTCCCCTGGTCGCTCAACCTGCTGCATCTTGGATTGCTAAGCGTCACCTTTGGCTTAACATAACCAAAACTTTATCGTCAAAAACTTACTTGAGCAGTGATTCGACCATTCGCATCGCGTTTTTGCCACCGCCTTACGATATGCTTTTCCGCAAAGTGTTTTTCGCAAACACACTGTGACTGAGCGAGACAGAGTTATCGACACGCGCGCAAAAACAAAGTGAGACAATATAAGAGAGGGGGGGGGGGGTCAGCTGAGTATTTGAATGCGTGCGGCACACCGATACGACGCTACGCGCTCTGCAACCGAAACGTGGAACTACTTTTTCAATCTATGTTCTCTGGTATAACACAGAATTTTTGATAATTCAAATTGTGTGTTGACTGTGTTCAACCGTGAATTATTTTCTTTATTCTTCATGTACTTATGATATTCGTGATCCTATTTCCGGCATTACAGCACTACGTTGCTAATAACGTTTCCAGGATTATTTGTACAAAAAATTAGTCCTCTTACCGCTCCTCTGCAATATCTTCTTTTCGCCGATTAATCGGAGTATCACTGTCACTTTTCGTTTTCTGGCTCTCACTGCATTGGTCGGTCGCTCGTTACCGGACTGATGGTGGTGAAATATTCTATCTCAATAACTTTGTCACATTTTGTCTGCGCCGCTTCCTCTATGGAGTCTCCGTTACTCTAACCTCCTTAGAGGTTTGAGCTGCGAGAATTCGAAGATGCAACATTTTGCCTTGCCAAGGCGAAATACAAAACCGCCACGTACGATGCCGACACCGGCGCCCGGGATTTATATCCGTATTGATAGATATTTCTTGAGGAAATAAGGATTCCGTTCTTTGTTCTGAACAAATAACAAGGAATCCTTATTCCTCAAGGAACATTTATGAATACGGGTGTTAATTTTCCGCTTTGGACATTCTCATCACTTTTGCGTGCGACATACCCAAAGAATTGGAAAATCAAGCAGGCTACGCAATGTATCACAGCTTATACGAGTTTATATACACATATATAGTTTAAGTACATCGAACGGCGAGTGCACAACAATCGATTTGTATACAATTTTCTTAGCGTATTTTACTCGCACATTCGCGACGACATTGTTGGACCCGACAACAACAACAACAACAACAACAACAACGATAATAATAATAAGTGTCTTATTCGAATAATCATCGCAATATGCCGGGTTATAAAAAGCTCGGAAGTTCAACGATCCCTCTTGTACATTGGCACATATAACTCTCCCTTTTTTTCTCTTCATTGCAATTGCGATGAATAAGATCGTTTACGCTTCCGGGCAATTCCGAACGATTTTCCAAATCCGAATGCACACACACGCACATGTATACGTGCGCAAGTGCGCGCGGTGGCGTTCGCTCTCTCTCTCTCTCTCTCTCTCTTTCTTTTTACATATATATACACATATACATATGGTCCGCGAGTATTGCAATATTTTATAACAATCGAATTTAATACTAGTGAGAACATCTGTTGGCGATAATGCACAGAAAGCGAGTTATTTTTTAGTTTTATCGCAAAGTGGCCGCCGGCTGTTTTCGGAATGCTCAATAAAATGCCATGTGCCTATTTACTCGAAACGTAAAATTGTCCACGCAAAATTGTTCGATCGCGCAGCGATCGATATCGACAAACATTATCGTTCTTTCGAAAGTTAATCGCGCACGGGCTCGCAAACGTTTTATTTCCGTGTTAAAACGATTTACGAAATAGTTTAAAAGGTGTATAAAATGGGTCAGAGCGCGATAATACCGAAAAAGCGCATTTGATTGGAAACGGAAGATTCTGGTTGCGCATCTGCGACGCTAGTGCCGCGGTACAACCGATGAGCGAACTGCATGGGCCGCGCGTGCGCACCCCTGGCACTGTAGGCGATACGTCTTGCTGCGGTAGGCCACGAGAGTTCGAACTTTTCGCGTCTTCGTTAAAAAAGAACGAAAAATGTTGCAATGAAAATTTGTCGCTGCTCAGCGAATATTGGGAGAGCCACCCTCGTGTGTGGTTCGTGATTTCCCGCCATAAAACGAAGCGCAAAAAGGAAAAAGTGCCAGATTCGATTGTCGATGCGCGGGTGCCTTGGAGTCTTGCCGGAACTTTGGAACGTCGTGATAGCGTTGCGCTGCTCGGAAGAAGAGCGGCCGCGACGAAAACTCTTTCGAAGAAATATTCGCACGAAGGTACGCGATCACACGTAATATTGTTCAGCTCGTTGCCACCCCTCGCCCGGCGAAAAGTTCCACGAACATACATAACCTCGAAAATCACGTTTCTCGTTCGCCACTAGGACATCCCGAAGATCCTATATTTTCTTGTCCGCATTCACGAAACTGTTTTCTTATTTTTCGTCCTTTTCCTTTGGTCTTTCGTCTCGTATACGACCGTGAGCGAATTGAGTCGCGCTCGATGAGTCTCTCCAAGTCCGTAATCGCGGCGAGATCTTTCGCCGCGCGTTCCAGCACTACGTTTGTTCTCGATGGGAATAGGAAAATGGCGGCGTCGCTCGGGTCCGGAAGTGTCGTGCCAGTCATGAATTTCGGCACACTTGCGAACTCAATTTCGCGCTGACGAGTCTGAAATTATCGTATAACGCAACGTACAGATGAGTCTCTCGAGTTTTTTAAGCCTCCAGAGGTCGAACACTTTTTTTCATACAATAATTGGCAAGGTTAATACGGCACGAAAGCAACAAGATGTATGTATCTCAACGATCAAATTTAAACTACTCAAACCCGCGATCTTGGGCAACAAAAAAACAAATCGGCGAATCTTCAAATGCCTTTTAATTTTCTATATTGTCATTTCGACTGGAACACGAATTGTTCCAACTTTCTGTTCTGTCCACCGATCAAAAAACTCCCCCCTCCCCCGACCCCTCCCAAACACTCGTTACGTTTGGCGAATACGGAAACATTTTTTTTCTCGTTCGAGCGTCCAAGGCACGTCGCTACAAAAATAAAGTAATGCACCTCGACGAGAATCGAATCCTCGGGTCGTTCGTGGCGTCGAGAAACAAGTCTCGTCGTTGTCGTCGTCCCCGTCGTCCCCGTCGTCGTCCCCCCTTCAAAGTCACAAGCCTCGTTTGCATTGGCAACAACGTCACTCTCGTCTCTGTCATTTTTCAAGCTTCCCAAAAACTCCTTTCTCGGGGAATAGCGATTGACACGATCTCGAGAATTTCCCTTATTTATATCATTCGCCGTACGGTCCCGAACGATAATAAGGGCGTTCTTACTTTCCACGTTCGTTTTGGCGTTGTTGCGCTCACTCGTTGCCGCTCGTCTGCTGCCGGTCGCGAGTTTCCTCATCGAAGGGTATGGCAAATTAACGATTCTCAGGTACTCCTCGCTGTAAATGAACGAGAAATTCATACAAATAAATGTACACGCATACACACATATATGTTTTGTCTTTATATATACGTATACATGAATCATATACAGGCCGTCCCAGAACTGAATGCGTTCCCTGAAATGGGTGGTTGGGGGGTGAAATTCTGAGTCGATTGACATAAGAAGCATGTGTGGGTGCGGTAAGTGCTACAGGTGCAGTGCTCCCGCCAGGCACCACTATACGCCCGTATCGCTCACCGACGTACGCCGGCTCATCAGGCGCACCTGATTGGCCCGCATTTAAAAATTAATAATCATTCAGGGGTTGATCTGAGACCCGCACATGCTTATATGAATCGACTTGGAATTTCACCCCCAACGTGTATGGTTAGAAATTAATCTACTGATAATGAAGTATTTGAAAAGTACTTTAAGAACATTCGAAAGTAATGCAATAGTTGTATGAAACAAAAATTCCCGGATAATCATGAGCTCTGGGTAATATCTTTATTCTCATAAAATGGTGTCTGCTGTTCGTTATTAGTATCAATAAGTAATGTATGTCAAAAATTAAGAAAAAAAAAAAATACTTTAAACAAAAAAGCAAAATCAATTAATTCGCGAAAATATACGAATAATGCGGCATGCTTTGTTTGTTAATGTGTAAACCTCTATATACATTACGTCGAAGTTTGCATAGTTGGAATGCAACCAAAGTGATGTTTTCGGCCTTTTTATGCGTTGAAAATCGCTCGTACGTTTTTACTTATTTTCTTCAGACATTTAGGACCTAAATTCACAATAAAGACTTTCGATAATGGTTTCTTTAAATAATTGAAAAATTTGCGAAAAAAATCGGTGTATTCCAACGATGCGAACATTTAGTTACAGATCGTTTTTATTAACTAAATCAAATAGTAGTTGAAGGAAGAAGAGGGAGAGAGAAAGTGAGAGATTTTCGTGATAAAAAACCCATAATTTGGAGATAAAAAAAATGTAATTGTGAGGATAGTTCTGCCATCGATAGAATATCAATGCGGGTGAAGCCAAGGGTACAGCCAGTACCAATATGCACATACGAAGGTGAGACAGTAGAAGCTAAAATGAGTAATAAAGTGGTAAAAAGGTGAAAACGATGACTATAGGAAATAGAAAAGGAGAGAAAGCTGTGATAAAATTATAGGAACATCTAAGAAAGAAAACCCAGTAATAAAGTAATAAATTGTGCGAGTACGTGGATCAGTTCGAGTAGCCGGTTATAAAGAAGGTAAAGACACACAAACAAGAGCAGCGCGAAGAAAATGCGTACCCTGGAAGTTTGAAACTACATTAATGCGAGCATAAACTGTGAGATTGGATTTAGGAGACAAAGTATGTACGGGCGGGAAGCCGAGGGTAAACACCCTTGAAGCGTATACCGAAAGTACATTACTATAATATACATACACATAATAGTAGGAGATAAAAATAATCGTCATGAAGAAATTAAAAACGGAATTCAAATCAATGTAATAAATGTATTGATATTGTTATCATAATGCTTCGAATTAATTGTAGAAAAAAATTTAAATAGTTCGTTACTAGTTCAAATGTTTAATATTAAAAATTATTTTAATAAATGTCGTAACGTTATTTTAATTTAAGGCGGTAGTCTGTTCTAGAAATTCGACAAAATCGATTTTTTTTTCTTCATTTCATTATTCCTTAGACCTTTCTTAATACGCTCGTGAAAACCGTTTATTGATATTTCAAAAATTAGCAGAGTATTAGAAATTATAAGCAAGCCGCGCGCAAGCCTCATCTAACGGTATGAAAACTTCGAACGCGGTTATCTCAGAACTAAGTTTTTCAAATCGGCGCCCACGATATCTCGATAGCTAATTGACCGATCGAGCTCAAAGTTTGCACGTACCTTCGGTAGCCTCTTTCTGAGGACTGGTAGCTGAATTGAGTCAAACAATAATTTTGCCCATATTTTATAACTCGTCTAATACCCGAAAATGTATGAAATATTGTTCATCAAAGTTTAACAGGCCGCCATTTTGTAACAAAATTTGGGTTCCATTTTTTGTAAAAAAAATGGAAAACTACATGAGCATATTTAAAATAATGTTTTTTTTTCAATGTAGATATATTCTGAACGTAACAATAAATACATATGTAAAATTTCATCACGACAACTTCAACGGTTTAAAAGTTATTCCAACCAAAAAATGACGTAAAAAATCTCGCTCTAGACCAGACTACTGCCTTAATATACATACGTGTAGTATACGTAGTGTGAAGGAATTCACGTAATAATTGATTGTTCAGTAAATGTTGTAGAATTAATGGACATCTGTATAGTAACAATAATGTTGATGAACTTCAATTCGCTCATACGAGTGTATGTGCCCGCGCGAGTGTGTGTGCCTGTTTCGCTATCATCGAAAAATTGTGAATTCCGTAAATATGCGGTGGACAAAAATATTTACGTTCGCTCGGGATTTGGAGCTACAATCGATGGCGATAAATCGTGTGTAAACTTTTCAAAAATTGATATGCCCCGAGAGCACAACAATATTTTGACGACGTTCCTTGTATCCACTAATATACGTATATATATGTATATATCTCTGTTTTCGCTGAATTTTTCCCTACCATTGTACATATACGAACGCACACTCACAAACACCGGTTATTGTCCGTATACGATGAAGTAAATATACAGGAGAATGAAATTCAGGAGGATGCGTCCACGCCGAATGTTATCGATATGTAAATAACAAGTAGATAGTTCGTTGGATAAAAAAACAACAGCTCCGGAGGGTATATTTTTTTAACGCGCCGAATATATACGAACGATTTGTTGTAATTAAATGGCGCGACGGCGCCTCGACGTCACGTAATTGAGAGGAAATTTTTTATGTATACGTATGCATAGATTATGGGTAAAAGTATTCGGACACCTCCCTTTTCGCACATAACTGCTCGAAGGGGAGAAAATCATTTTGACAGCATTCGATAGTGCATTGAAAATTTAAATATAGCTCGTTAATATTATTCGACTGATGCATGGCAACGAAAACCCCCAGAAAAAACACAGGATCAAAGTGAACTGCGCAAATATCTTTTTTACTCGGTATATGATGAAACATACTTATATATGTGGGTGTGTATATATAAAATTCTTCTCGTGTACATTCGGAGATTTGAATTTGTGCACGGGAGGTTTTCGATTTACATATAAAGAGCAAGAAAGACAAATGAGACGGGGGGGAGGGGGGTAAATAAATATAAGTACGATAACTCATCGTTTATTGAAAAAAAAATGCAAACAATTTTAATCAGAGATAGACTTTGTGCATTTTTCTGGATGAATAGTCATATAATAATTTCACATTGTTTACGAAAGTAGAGGCCAGATGAGTAAACGATAACTCGTCGTTTATTTGTAAAAAATACAATATAAATTATTTATAGATATATTTTATGCATTTTTGTCCATTAATCTCCATATCGTAATTAAAAAATCATCATTTTATTCAAAGTTAATGCCGTTTTAATTAGCAATCCTAAATTGAAGGGTGAATGAGAGAGAGAGAGAGAGAGAGAGAGAGAGAGAGAGAGAGAGAGAGAGAGAGAGAGAGAGAGAGAGAGAGAGAGAGAGAGAATTTAATTAGCCCTTAGTTGTAGAGTAGAGCAAATTGAAATAGCCATTCATACTATAAAGCCTGCAGCTCTCTGCTGAATAAAAATGACCAGCCAGCACAGCGAACACATATAATTCCAAGCAATAATTTATTCAGTACATGGCCAAAAATGCACATCGCAATAAGAAAAACGATATAACGAAAGAAAAAGGCAAAGTGAATACGAATGTAAAGAAAGCAAAGGAAAAACTTACGACTTACATTCCGTCCTGCGAGTCGTCGTGGTCGTTTTTGTCATCGCGAAGGGGTTTGCAGTATTGCTCGAGTTGCTCATAGGAGCACGGACGATAGCAGCATTCTTCGACGAGGCCAGGTCCCGAGGAGGTGCGAATCTCGTCCTCGCTGCTGTACGAGTAGGGCTCGTTGTAGCCACCGCGATCATGGCAAACGAGATAAAGCGCATCGCTGAGGCTCTTGGAGCACAGCCTTATGGTGCGTTGATTGCGGGAATATCTTTGGGGCAGCGAGTTCGCGGCTACGATGAGAAACAAAAATGCGAGAGCGCACGACACTTCGAGACGCGCACGATTCACGGGGGTGCCTGACTCGCGGAGCATCGTACAGCTGCTGGCTTGAGCGTGGCTTGCGAGAGGAAGAAAGGGGCCGAGAATTAAGATTACGAGTGATCCAAGAAAGAACGGAGAGGGATGAACGAGGAGCAGGGAGAGTTTGTCCAGAAATGGCACTCTTGGTGATGGTCCCTCGGGAAAATGTTGCTCTCGAACGCTCCCTTTTTTTTTCGTTGGCGCTCGACCACCAACAGACACGCCAGATTCAACGTCACTCTTTCCTTCACTGATAACGCGCAAACATCACCCCGTGTTTTCGTATTTGTTTTCTTCTTTTTTGTTTTCTCTTCCCTCCGAGCTCGCCACTCGAGCCGGTTGTTCGGCTCCGTGGTTTCAGCCCCTGATCAGTCACGATGCGTTGAATGAATTTTCGGCCGGTTACCCGCTTGAATTGTCAAATTGGCTCTATGCGCGTTCAAAGATCGCGTACTTTGAGAAGACGGATTCAAGTGGATGGCTCCCGGTTGGGGTGTGCTTGAGATGATCGGTTACGAATAGCGGACGCTTTGCGGTGTAGAAAACACCTAAGGTCCGACAGCTAGGTCTTATTGGGGAACGGTGCTTCACTAGAGACGTTCCGAGCTACTTTGCCGCCTGATTCGAGATGACAAGTGGTTTTAAAGTCAGATCCCCCCGGTAATGACCGCGCGCGCATGAGAGACAGTCTTTCTCTCTCTCTCTCTCTCTCTCTCTCTCTCTCTCTCGGTTTCCCGCCTTTATGTCGCGTGTACCAGCAGCAGCTGTCCCCCGATTGCGCGAGATTCTTCGCCTCAGACCGCTAAGGTCTCCGGTGTCTACTCTTGGAGCCTCCGCCAAGGGTATCCTTGCTCTCGAAGCTTCCCCCCACACTCTTACTAGCGACCACGCGAACGTGGACACCGAGACTGGGCTAAGAGGAGGGAGGGGGGGGGGGCGGTCAAGAGGGAAGGGAGAGTCAAGACCAGAAGATAAGTACGATTGGCGCGGTCTTGTGGAATGGGAATCCTCTGTATCTCGTATCTTGAACCGATTTCGGACACAACTGTTTTCCTCGTCCCACTCGTCGACTCGCCCCGGACACTTTCCAACCCGTTTCGGTACACTTGCCTTTCCAACTATGGATAGCCAAATACTTGAATTTTTCGAGGCCTAGGGAATTGTAGGCTGCCGGAGGACTTTGGGAAGCTAGGGAATTGCGGAAGCGAGAAAGTAGCGAGCCTGAGCATTTTAACATGTGGGCATTTGCGGCAAGATGGGGCATCGAAACGAGCTGGACTTGTGAGAGATAGGGAATCATTGGATGCACGGCAATTGGCTTTTAATTGTGTCAACCAGGCAATTGCGGGAGCGAGAACAAACTAGCGGCTTTTGTATCCTTATGCGCAACGCTCTTCGCGTTCAGCCGACACGGCACAACCTCTTGGTTAATAAAAACAAGCTTTGCCAATTCAGCGGATGATTTCTCGCCGATGTATCGACTGCGGTCAGTGACGTTAAAATTCCAGCCCGATGTACGTCAACGCGCGCGCGCATCATCCGGACGTAATAATCGCAAGGTCGATTATTAATATACGATCCGTGTTCATCGGCAACCGAGCCTATACACGTAGGTCCCTTGCGTAATCCGAGACAAGGATGAATTCGAGTTGGCGGACACGTGCACCTATTGTATACAACGCGAAACAAACAAAAAAAAAGTCGATCGACGCGTTCCCTCGTTTATCGCGCAATATCGTATACGATTCGAGTCGTCTATCCACGTGTGGTCCAAACCGCCCACGTCTACCCCACGTTTTTGTCTTCTCTTTATTTTTCAATGATGGATTAACTTGAATTGAATATAGAGTAACGTTTTTAATTGAATTAGTGAATTAAATACTGAACGACATTAAGTACAATGAGAACGAGACGGTCATTAAAATTCTTTCTGAAGACGATGTCGGAAGAATGCAAATCACTTTGCAGAGTTTCGTTCCCATGTGAAACTAGCGTATGACTGTATCTCTTTGGCGAACATTGCCGTCGCATGCCAAAGATCCCGCGAGGGAACTTCGAACCGATATTCTTCTACTTTTTTTTTTCCATACCGTTTTCTTCGACCCCTATCTACATCGATTTTTTAACGATCTATTGCTCTCTCGCGGGGAGGCTATCATTGATTCAATGCCGGGTGGTAATGTGTCTCTAGAGTGGCAGCGAGAAAGCGAGAGAGAGAACGAGGAGCGTGAACTAAGCGACCTGAATTAGAGATAAAAATAATAATAACATTTGTTCAGACCGCTCAATGTCTGGGAAGAGATCACGGACGAGTATCCTAATTTTCATTATGACTAACCTCTGCCCGTTTCATTGCAATATAGTACGCGGCTGCGAATGAAATCGAATAGTGGACTTAGACCTGAGAAAAAGGGTCGCTCAGCCCTTTTTATTTGCCAAATATAAGGCCGTGCGTACTTCCGTGAACGGCTTGACCCCAAAGTCGATATTTTGTTTGCACCTAAGAATGTTACAAGAGCGCATTGGAAGAAGGAATGGGCGGACATAGCTCGAGTTGCAGGAAATAACCGGGGCACAACCGGATGGCCGGTTCCGAACAGACTCAATAAATCTCCATCATTCAAATAGAAGCGATGCTGCGGCTGTTTGACGTTTCGCGATTTTGGCGATTCCGCAAAAATTCTCCGCGGATCACAAATACTACCGAGTTCTTGTTGAAAGCTCAAAATGATGGGCGCTAAACACGAAAAACTTTTTTTCGCACACTTCTGATGTTTCTTTGAAATGAGAATTTTGACTTTTGGGAAATATACATTGACAGAAAAAATCTATTGATATTAACTAAATGCGTTCACTTGATTAAACAAAATTTGTATTAACAAGATTTTTCGTGAAATCAAATTTGTCCTATTGCATTCCATTATTGAAATTATTTATTTTAAGAGGGAATGATACCTCATCGCGGTCGGTATGGTAGAACAATTATAGATTCCCAAAAATCTCGAAAACGGCTCTGCAGATCCCGTGGAAACTTTGCCAAACGACGTCAAATAGATAGACGGACAGCTGTCTTCCCCTCAAATTTTCTGAATTTGAGAAAAAAAACTAGATTGGTTTATGATAAGCCAATCTACATTTTTTTTCTCAAATTCAGAAAATTTGAGGGGAAGACAGCTGTTCGTCTATCTATTTGACGTCGTTTGGCAAAGTTTCGACGGGATCTGAAGAGCCGTTTTCGAGATTTTTGGGAATCTATAATTGTTCTACCATACCGACCGCGATGAGGTATCATTCCCTCTTAAATATATTTATTTTATTTAAATCAAGATGAATTTAATATCGTCTAATAACTAAATATCTTATTTATTCCTAATAAATCTGTGATTCGGTTTCGTCTGTTTAAAACAACAGTTTGATTCAATCCAGTAAATGTATCTATTAATTTTTGTTAATTCAAATTAAATAGAATTTCCGCAAAGTCAAACATTTTTCTATTTAATTTTATTAATGGTCTGACTTTATTGCAACACGCATATCGAGAGGAGGTGGGGGGCAGAAACGGACAAAGAGAGGAATTATATATATATATATATATATATATATATATATATATATATTCACATATAGGTTATGTTTAAAACACCTATAGTACATTGAGAAAAAAAATGATTGATCCAGTCATTAATATATTGAATGAAATTTCGTTGATTCAATTGTAAAATTGTTGGTGTAAATAATCGGATTTATTAGTCCAAACAAATCACTATTGGCTTTAATAACATGATAAAATTAAAAGTTTTTTTTTATCATTCAAGTAGATTTATTGTTAGCCGAGAACAATATATTATTGAAACTATCTAAAAAAATATTGCGAACAAATAACATAGTTTTGAATGCATTTTCTGCAACAAAAAAAAGCGTTTCTATCCATAACATGAATATGATTTATTCGAGTACACAAGAAAAATTAAATTTCGCTCGTTTCATTCAGATACAACTTCTTTTGAGTAAATGTATTATTTTACTGTCTTCACCATATCCGATATTGATTTTCAAGTACATTATTTGTTAAAATGTTAGTATTTTATTTTGATTAAAAAATATTAAGCGAATGTCCGAGTTGGTTAAAAAATTATACGAAAATAAAATGTTATTCTTGCGCATACACGAACTGATTAAATCGTAGTCATTTTTACTTAATTTTTTCACACTACTGCGTTAAATGAAAACTATGTGTACTGGTTTTGATTAAATATCTGACTAAGATACACCTATGTTCATTAAGGGGTAAGGCCACTGTAAATTTTTTGAAAAATCGATTTTTTTTTATTGGCTTAAAAAATAGTTTAAACCCTCTAGAATAAGAAAAAAAAGGTCTTGTGCGTCTTCTTTTTTTAATTTCTTCCAATAAAAAACTATTCGCAAAACTTTAAACGCGTTTTTCTCGAAACATGGTTTTTCAAAATGGCACGCAGCATAACTCGAACAATTTTCATTTTTTTTACTTGAAATTTTAACCAGATGTGAACATTTACATTATCTTGAGAATGTCGATCGGAATTTTCAAGAACTTTATTTATTGATTTTTTATTAACAAAAAAGTTGCCGTTTTTTTCGTCAAAAATCAATTTTTTTTTTCAAACGCACGCCAAATCCACAAAAATTGATACTTTTTAAAATCCGATCGACATTCTCTAGCTATAGCCCTCTAGATTAATGGTTTTTTTTTTGTTCTAGATTCAAAAGTGCACCAGTGGTGCTGCGTGCCGCGGAGCCCTGGAAGCAAAACATGTCCCGGGAAGATAGCTGTGGAACCGCCATTTTTTTTTTTACTGTAAAAAAATTTTATAATAAAGTTTAATGTATGCCCGATAACACCATTAAAAGTTTTTTTTCAAATACCTTCAATTTCGGGAGCAAAAAATTAGTGAAAAAACCTTTTTTTTTGGGCCGTTACAGTGGCCTTACCCCTTAAAATGATCTCTTTGAGGTAAAAGAATGTGCTCTTAATATGACAAGTGTATAATTGAACTGAATACATTACAGCAATCGATACAATACTTTTTTTTTGTTGAAAAAATTCTGTTTTATTCTTCCGCGTCATTTGGTGCGATACGATCTGTACGTGCAAATTGATGTGCGATACTCGACATATTTCCGTTGGAAATGCAATCACAGATTTGACGTACCAAGCTTGTTATTTCAGAATTATTACGATGACACGTAACAGTCGATATAAAAAATCGTATCGACAGACTAAACAGAACAATGAGGGACTTCATTATTTTCGAACCACTCCGTGACCAGTCAAAATTGGTTTATATTAAAGTTCTCCGTTTTTCTAGATAAATTATGAAAGATGTACGAGCACACTAGATAATCGAGGGTTTCCCTATAAAGATCTTCAACATACATAAAATCTCGGTCATCTACCGACCCGAATTATGCTGGCCATGGCCGTACGCCACCGAAATTATAGGTGCGAGGAAACCCGTAGTTCTCGGAGTAACCGCCAGAAGCCGCACGCGCGCTCGTTTCTCGTAAGCGTAGAGCGACCCAAGAATCTACTTAAGCGCCGGAGAAACTTTACACAGTATCGCTTTTTGGCTTACGGCTAACAATAAGATCAAAGTGTAGAATGATCGTTCTAATACCCACTTTTTATTTAAGGTTAAAAAAATGGGAAAATTTCAATTTTTAAATAGAACAAATTCTATCAAACCTTTTATTTGTGATGAATTGCATGCGAACTTTTTTCAAATCTTTTCAAAGTGTTCATTCATTTGAACCAACAATCAAGAAATGTTTACAAGTGCACATAGAGTCATATCAAATACATGAATCCGCGAATTCACAAATATGTTGTTTTGATTGCGATGAACATTTATTTAAACGAATATTATATTTGTTTTCTACTAGAGACTAAATGCGTTGCTACAGATGACACCTGCACTTTGTGACATCAAATACCATTATTTCGAATCCATATTGTTAATTTTGTCAATCATGATATACACTTCTCTCTATCTCAGGCGACTACTTTTGATATAGTACGGAGTAGGAAAATGTTACGTCTAATGGCATATTCGTTTCGATATAGTAAAGAAATAATTCGTGGTAGTGATTATATTTTTGTACGAAATAAAAAAATGTAGCAATCACTTAATTATTTCATGCATACATCTACAGATTGTATATAGAATTATTTCAATAGATTATCGTTTTATTTTAAGGACAATGAAGATATTGAGAGAACAGAAGAGATTTTCAAATAAAACAATACGTTATTAAAATCCATCACATTTTTCAACATTTTATACTATTGCAACAATGTCATATATCGGTGACACTCCGTGTTCAAACATTTATTTGGATCAATCAATGTATTTTTAAAAATTCCATTGATGTTTTTTTCAGTTCATGATATTTGATGAAACTCTCTAATTATCCCAATGATATTAACTAATTGATATTGTTCATGTGATACATCAAAGAATTAAAGGCCTTTATTTGGTATCTCATGCCATATATGCGATTATGCTGCTACAAACCCTTGGTAGCGTAGGATAGCGTAGGGTAGCGTGCGTAGCTATAAATAGGTAGGTTGTGTAGGTTCGATTCCATGTTTAGACGAATATTGTCTTCGAACAAAAATCATTTCTGCAGGCCAGCGTATGACGAATTATGAAACAAAACCATTGTAGTTGAAATTGACTATTTCATTTTATCTTGGATCTCTAAAATATTCTATGCATATACACTACTCCAAAAAAATTGAAGGAACAGAACATTTCTTCATGTTTTTTCTGTGTTTTTGAAGCGCTGTATCTGTGTGAAAAATGGTTGTATCGCGATGAAAAAAAAGTATTTTGAAGCTTGAAGTTTCTAGTTTCGAGATTTTTTAGTAAACATTTTTTGTGAGCTACGGTTATCGAGCAATCAAAAGGAAGAGCGGGAGAAAAAAAATTCCCAATTTTTTTGTTCTTTTTCAAGGGTCCGCGGGCTTGCGATTTTTTTAAAGTTAAATCAATGTAAAAGTCAGTCAGCTTGTTTAATCAGCTTCAATTTGGTTATTTTGGTCTATCTGTCAATTTTTAGCTGAGATATCCGACTTTGAAAAAAAAATCCTTTTATTTTTTTATCATCAATGGTCGTACAGGGAATTAAAGGCCAGCGTCGAAATCTTGAATAAATGTTTACTTAACAAACTGAAGAAATTTTCTGTACCTATAATTTCTTGGAGTAGTGTAGCACACTTGGATTTGCAGTGTTTATTGTAAATAAAACAATATTTAATCGGATTGAATCTTTATTTATTTAATTTGAATATATTAAATATTTTAAAAGAATATCTGAAATGAAAAAAATATATAAACGTGAAACAAATAGGACCGTAGTAGACCGTGAGACAAGAAAAAAAAAAATTTGACATAGATAGATCATATTTAAATTTAAATAAAAAAATTGGCTGTGGAGTAATGGTGAATTCGTGGTCAGGGGATAAAAATACATCAATATAAAGTTAGAAACAAATTATTGAAAATCGAAAATTTATTCCCAGTTGGATCCAGTTCCAATTAAACGAGCCAGTTATATCAGTTTCGAACACGTTCGAACAACGAAGAGCTAGTTTTCGAACATGCTCCGATCGACCATGGCATTGGATACTTTGCCAATCTAGAAGGCAACGGGTCGTTGTTCCTTATCGATTCTGCTTATCAGGTCCCTTCCTCCCTTCACCCAAAATCATTTACATTGAGCACGACACGGCGGATGCGATATAACATCGTCGGTCATTAATATTAAATCACCCTCCTTGAGAGGGGCATGAGGTTGAAGTTTGCGTCGTTGGAATGCAATGGACATTAATCTTTCTGGATCCCCTCAATTCTTTTGGCAGAGTCTACCTACATAAGTGCCTCCACCATTTTTTAAAATGCTTATTCGGCAATCTGCAATATACCATCCATAAAAATGATCTTCTGCAATAATAAAAATAAGGAAAATTAAATGTAAAAAGAGCCTTCGTTGCATTCCAACGTTGCAAACTTCAATACCATAGAGGAGCGGAGGCGACGGAACTTGCGTTGATCGAAAAAAGAAATGCGTTACATCGAAGTCTCTGTGATATTCTGCAAATTCTCACAATTCTATGAAGAATTCAGCTGCGACAGATGTTCGTTCGGAAAGAAAGAAGAAGGGTTTACCCGCTTACTTCTTTATGCGGGAGGAATCCGGTCGTTCCTCCGCTGGAAGCTCTTAGTCACTTTAATTGTCAATATTAATTGTTTATCAGTTCGTAACGCGGTGAAGGCAGCATGGCGAGGGTTAGTCTGTTACACGTTCGCGAGAGCGATAACGGAGGGCGATGAAGCCAAAGTGTCACTAAACGCGGAGCTTCACCTCGCCGTTTCATTATAAAAACGCCAAGCGCCATATACATATATATCTATATATATACACACACATACAAATAATAATCGCTCGTATAAAGCAATAACGAGCGAGCGTAATTTTCGTGAAATACGCGCGGGAGATATAAAAAAATCAAAGCCCCTATTAATATCCTTGCGCAGACTTTCGATGCAATTTATTATGCTATACAAGTGTTGCGATACTTTTATTGCTGTATAAATAGATTATTATCGTCGGGAGCCAAGTGATATTCCATTTGGCGATTTCTCGCGTATCTACGGTATGACTCCGATTCAGTTGAACACACCGGGCGGTCGAGTCTGACGCGGTGCGCCCTTCCCCCACTGCGCGGCGACGCGTGCGGGTAGCGGAAGCGCCGCGCATGCGCGGTATATCAGGCGAACAGCACCGCTCAAAGTCCCACCGGGTTTCGACTTGACCAGTTCCCTCAATCGAGATCCTGGTCTATTTATTGACAGACTCGCACAATCAATAGCGATACGACGCCCCTTTCTCTCGCGTCTCGTATCAAGTACATTCGCACTGTGGCAATCAGGCGTGAAGGCACATTGAGTCATTAGTACGAGGGGATCGGGGAGACACTCGTCTATGGAGCTCACATCGTTGAGTATCTCATTCCTATACATATACAGCCTTGGCCAAAAGTATTAAGCACCCTGTGAATTTCCTATCCGGACAATAAATCGAATATCTCGGCGAAAAAGAATCGCAAACCAATTTATTAATCGGGGTTTTGAAGCGAACAAAGCCAGCTTTATTTTTCTACTTTGTCGTTATTTTTGCGATTTTTTTGTACCCGGTATGTGATTTTGAAAATGCCGGTTTTTCACGCTTTTCGCACTTTGCGAAATCGCGTGCTGGACTTTGAAAATTAGTAATCTTACCATTTAGTGATAAGGCCTTTGAATAGGATACCGTTAGCTTTGTTTCGTTTTTTTTTTTCATTTGCGTTTTTTTCATAACTGAACTATATAAGTTAACTTGAGTAACTTAGTTACATAAGGCGTAACTTGAAAACTATGCGGTTTGGAATATTTAGTCTAAGGTGTAAAAAGTTGTATTCTGTTATTTTGGAGTCTCTAAATTTTATTTAGATTTTTTTTTCAAAAATTTCCTTGTATCCTTTTTTGTTTGACGATCGACGATTTGTCTAGTTAATTTATTACCGTTACTTTGAAACACAAATGTTTTGATGGAAATATCAAGAGGAAAAAAGGTACATACAGCCTTAGCCAAACGCATTTGGCACCCCTAAAAAATATTGATATTTTAAAAAGTACACAAAATCATTACAATTGTTTCAGTATTTCGAATTGGGACTTCCCTTGTTTGTGAAAAAGTTGAATTTTTACCCGTTTTTCGTATGAAAGCTCACTACTGTTCGGCATTTTCGAAAACAAGGCACCGCGCTAAAGTAATGAAATCGCAGAAAAGGGCTACTCCACTCTAAGAATAGCAAATGAAGACTGGTCAAAGTTTTTGTCGAAATTTCAAAAACACACATGTTTTGCGTTTTACGATCCGGATGTTTTGCAATTCGCAAAAAGAGGTTTTTTATTGTTTAATTTTATAGTTGATGATGCCGACGTAGCTTCAGTTCAAAGCAATTTTAATACTTGTATGTACTTTTCAAAATCGCAATATATTATAGGGGTGCCCAACACTTTTGGCCAAGTCTTTATGTACCTATTCTCCCCTTGATATTTTCATTGAAACATCTTTGTTTCAAATCAACGGCAATAAATGAATGAGACAAATCGTCCACTATCAACCAAAAATAGCGATGGATTTTTTTTTGAAAAAAAAAAAAAACCTTGACAAATTGATTTATTATAAAATAACAAAATACAACTCTTTACTCCTTGGACTAAATATTCCAAACCTCATAGCTTTCAAGTTGCACCGCGTGATGCCGGTTTTTCAGAAACCTGCTCTTTTTAAAAGAAAAAACCAAATAAATCTGCGAAAAAAACGAAATTAAAGCTAACGGTGTCCTTTTCAAAGACTTTATCACTAAATGGTGAAATTAATTTTTTTCAAAGTCCAGCACGCAATTTTGCAAAGTGTGAAAATCGTGAAAAATCGGCATTTTCAAAATGACGTACCGGGTACAAAAAAAAACGCGAAAATAAAAATAAAAAAGGAAAATATAGCTGGCTTTGTCCGCTTCAAAGGCCCGTTTCGTAAATTTGATTACGATTTGTTTTACCATTCGATTTTTTGTCCGGATATAAAATTCACAGGGTGGCTAATACTTTTGGCCAAGGGTATATTTGTATACCATACCAAGGATATATTTGTATGCTCAGGAAAATTTGCTCTTTTATTATCGAATAATCTTCGCGTGTTTACGACGGTATTTATGAAAAATTGCAATCGCGATCCATGGCCACGACGCAGAGATATGCTTCGATGCATATAGCCTTACTGTATTCCTTCAATATCCCAACATTTTTCAACCTTCGTTCCAGTTATCAAAGTTCCCCATTGACAAAGTAAACAAATCAAACTGTACAAAATGTTATCGAAGTGGAGAAAGAGTTATTAAAGTGTAATTGAGTTGATGGCATTTGCCGAGAGGCTGACACTGATTTAAATATATTGCAAAGTTTAATAGTCCATGGGCAAACGAAATTCATTCAATTCGAATATTCATTTTCAAAATGTAACTATGATCATTAAGGGCCACTTTGAAAATTTCAAAAAATCGAAAGCAAGCTAGACTTGAAGAAATTGACGATGATGAGCAATCAGAAGAGATTTTATATGGTGCAGGAATTGCCGATTGAGTTTTTCATAGCATAAACTTCAAACGCGTTTTTCTCGAAACGCCGTTTTCAAAATCTAGCTCCATCGTATCTCTCAAACTAATAAACCGATTCTTTTGACTTTTGAAACTGCAAAAAAACGCGATCTTTTTTCGTTTTTCATCTGCCTTTTTTTTTTTTTTTTTTTTTCATGCAACTTTATATCCAAGGGTCATTTTGTAGCTGGTTTGACTTTCTTGCTTCAGACAAGCCGTTGCCGAGTTGTGATAGAGCTACTTATCCCACCTATTTTTAAGGCAACTATAGTTTCTGTACTCAAAAATAAATACATTTAAAAAAAATGTATTTCAAGACTTTATTTATCCAGCTCAACAACTTTTATATTCATATCTTTTATGAAATCCCAAAAAAAAAAATCGCGAAAATAGCCTTTTTCGTGGCTGCAAAGTAGACTGGCCCCTTCATTTTTTCGGGTCATGCCAATGTACGCGAATTTTTGTATTTCTACATCTGTAAGTGACGATAATTCGCAAAGAATCCCAAAAAAATCAAATTTCGAGTTCTTTGGGGAATAATTAACGTTTTTGTTTTGCGACTCGCGTCTCGTCGTGAGTGAAGCGATATACTTTATCTTGACGCGAAACTCGGTCATCGCTTGTAAGACCCCTCCCCCGCTCCGCCTTTTCTGACAAGTTTACTCGACTTTTGCACGGCAAATCTTTCGCAATAAAATGCTGGCACGGGTCCACACGGGTTTAACCTAAAATGTAGATTAAAAAAAACATGGCCATGACTTGCCGTCACCGAGTGTCTTCCTCGTCACAGCCCCCCACCCCGAAGCTTACGTTCCACGAGTGATCCATACAAAATAACGATATTCAGGATGTACAGTCAAGATTAATAACGTATCCGTAAAAATTAAGGGTCGACTGACGTTTGTGAATTTGCGCGAAAAAATTGGCGATTAATTCATACATATTTTACGGACATCGAAAAATAAATTGAGTATTAAAATGAAACATCGATCGATAAAAACGAGCAATCAATGATGTAATAAATTTCCCAAACATAATTTCTAATTCGATAAATTAATCGTACAATGTAAGTTTAAAAAAATGACGAATTAGCTCGAATTGATAATCAGGTATAATTATAAAAATAAATTATTGATCGGTAGAAAGTTTCCACCGAAGATAAGAGTGAATTGAATCAATAAAAATCCGAAATCCCTAATACATACTATACTATACTAACTACACTATACCAATTGATTATCATTGTGAAAAAATGCATAACTCTAATTTTTCAATTGCTCACCCCAATTGGTAAATTAAGCTAAATTGATCATTTGAAATGCGTCTCAGTCGTTTTCTCGTCAAGAATAATTTATAACATTCGAATGACAATATTTGAAAAAATTGGTCCTTGCTTTTTTCCCGAAGCCGGAGCCGATTCAGCCGTTACTCACTGAAGTTATAATAATGTGATAAGAAGAAAAAAGAAACTTTAAACCGAGGCCATTGCGATCTTGTACGACCGTAAAATATATCTAGTTTTACAGCCGGCTTCTTTTGGGGATCCGACCCCGCGTCAACAAAAGAATCCAGATTCCGTTCCGCAATCTTATCTTATCGCAGGACCAGCCGTCTCTCGGAACCCCGCCCCACTCTGGGCAACGGTCGAGACGATTTTTCTTGTTTTTCACTTCTCCCCCAGTTCCTGACCACCAATAACTCTGACATCTGCTCCGAATTATGAATACGTATATATACATGTGTGTGTGTGTGTGTGAGTGTGTATGTGTGCTTATGAAAATCATGTACAATAACAAACAAGTACACTAATGATCGAGTATGAAGAAGTTCTTATAAATTCAATTTACATAAATATAGTAACAATATTGAATATCGACATCGATATTATTATTCCCATTGAAATAATTATTCAATATTAATAATAAATTTCAGCGTGGGTGTGCACATGCGCATAGCATGGACATCCCAACGGTCCAAGATCGGCCGATTTCGCACGCAACGCTCCATGGGGATGGTGCCCTGTCCAAAATGCAGGGGTCACCGAAGTCGCGAGGCAAGCGCCCGCTGTCGCCCGATTTTTTTTCTTCTCCCCACTTCCCGTCTAAATGTTTTATCGTATCAAAGAATAAAGTAGTGGGTTCACGCGGAGGACCAGCGGGGGGGGAGTAAAAGGTTACAAAAAACACCGGTACACTATTCCATTTGTGCTCTACTTCGTGTACATGCGCAACTTTCCCGTCCCCCCCTCGTCGCGAGAAATTTCGTTAATTCGGATGTGCGCGATAAACAAGGAAAATAAAAATACGTGGTCCGCTGTATAAATCGAGTTTGCCACACGGAGAGATAGAACGCGCGAGCGCGATGAGGGTTATCAATTATCATAGTTCGGTCGAGAGTGGAGGCAGACGAGGATGGCGGAGATAAATGTATACGGATGAGAGGTCAACTCCTTTGGTAGGACAGGAAGAAAAAAAGAATGAAAACGAAAGAAATTGAGTTTTTTTTTCTCGGTGTGATAACGGCATATGGCCAAGCTTAGGGAAGTTAGCGACCAGAAAAGACTAAACTTAACAGGTGATGCGGTAGAAAAAGAGTTCGCAAAGATGTCGAATATTTAGGTAGAAAAGCGATCCGAGCTAGGATCGCTCGGACAACGAGTGACCGACCAATATAGTAATAGCCGGAGGACAGTTTGAGATTGACCGCGATACTCGGATTAA
The DNA here is from genome assembly GCA_964007375.1 of Ophion obscuratus. Classification (NCBI taxonomy): domain Eukaryota; kingdom Metazoa; phylum Arthropoda; class Insecta; order Hymenoptera; family Ichneumonidae; genus Ophion; species Ophion obscuratus. The sequence continues at coordinate 672,240 of OZ023321.1, forward strand.
CCCTAAATAGGTAAAAATTTAAAAGAAGCAATCAAATGACAAATTTTTCTATAAAAGTTATCCTAAAAACGTTTTTTTTTTAGCGCAATTGCAGTAATACCGGAAATAGGAGCACGAAAATCGCGAGTAATATGAAAAACAAAGAAATCAATAGGCAGATGTAAAAAATGAGCACTCAGATTGGTATTCTTTTAAGGGGTCAGTCCACTTTGCAGCCAAGAAAAAAAGGCTTTTTTCGTGATTTTTTCTTGAGGATTTTATAAAAGATATGAATATAAAAGTTGTTGTTGGGCTTGATAAATAAAGTCTTGAAATACATTTAAAAAAAGGTTTTATTCATTTTTATTCTTTTTTAAGTACCAAAACTATAGTTTAACGTAACGCCTCAAAAAGAGGTGGGCTAGGTAGCTCCATCACAACTCGGCAGCGGCTTGTCTAAAACAAAAAAATCAAAGTCCATTAGATTCAGTATGACACCAGCTACAAAATTACCCTCGTATATAAGTTTTTATCAGAAAATTAAAAAATGGCAGATGAAAAACGAAAAAAAGTATTTTAAAAACGCGTTTTTTCGCAGTTTTTCGCAAAAAAGAGTAAAAATCAAAATTTTAAAACCATCGAGGGTTATCTTGTTGCGAATCATGTTAACAATATGTGGTTCACATTTCGAGAGAATCGGTTTATTAGTTTTAGAGATACAATGGAGCTAGATTTTGAACAACGTTGTTTCGAGAAAAACACGTTTGAAGTTTATACTATGAAAAAGTCTTACCTAGACTTAATCGGCAATTCCTGCATCGTACAAAATCCCTTCTGATTGCTCATCATCGTCGATGTCTTCAAGTCTTGCTTGCTTTCAATTTTTTTAAATTTTCAAAGTGGACTGGCCCCTTAAATTATAAGTTATTTTGTATTATATAGATACGCCGATAATGAAAGACACTAGTGAACTATTGATATAAACATGGTTGGAAGTTTCGCTAAAAACATTATATCCCTGGGTTTATATTGCTTACTTTCGATTAACATCGACAAGAAATAGAGGTAACGTTTGTGTCAAAATAACATACGTGCATATATAAAATATCGGACGCGATCTACACCAGCGCCGCGTTTCAATGGGCCCCTTTATTTTTCTTACAACGTTGCGGGCGCTTACGGAGGTTCGGTGATTGGAGCGAGTCCAAGATAAAAGCCCGATTTTTTTATAGCATTGTCGATACCTTCGTCCATGCGTATGCGGAGTTTCCACGAGATTTACCGTACAGTTTCCAAGTTATTAATTGTTCAAGTTGGTGAATTAGTCACACGTAAACGACAAAATGTGCCTGTCCTCTCATATATCGATTTTTTGTGCTACTTGGAGCCAAGACACACGTAAAACAAACTGACGGTTGCGTTCGTTGAATCTTTGTGATCAATAAGGCATCTTGAATTAGAAAGCTCACCGCAGAAATAAGCAATAAATTTAGAAATAAAGTCGCGACAAACCCTAGGATTCGTAGAGCGAGACTTCCCGTGACGTATCAGCAGCCATCTTGCTCGAGGTGTGCTAACGCCGAATACCCGCGCAAATTTGATTCGTCTATAGGATATTTTAAACGCGAATTAAAAATATGATTGCGCGAAGCCGTACATTTTTTAATGGATTATACTGCGACGTCTCGTTCTCGATGATTACTAGTAGCAGCGTCAGCTATGCTCTTTTTCCCAACTTTTAGATTTTCAAATTTTCCTCTTCTGGTCTGCATCGCGTTGGCTGTGTATGCCGTTGCCTTGGAGCCGCATGTGTTTTTCTTCATATCGTTTTGTTGTGCTCAACGAATTCACACAAAAAATACCGTCGGGAGAAAAATAGTCAAAAGTTTATCCCAACACGCGTAATAATGGAAAAGGATAAGAAGAGAAAGTATTCCCGATCCCCGTCAAGAGAACGAAAGAAAGGAAACGCGAATACCGAGACGGAGTTGCAAAAAATGCAAAAGCAGTTGGACAGCCTCGGAAAATTACTCAACGGCTTCCTGTCTCAAGGACAAGCAGAGAATAAGGCAGACAAACCTTCGATAGAAGAAAGTTCAGGTAAAAGATTCGACACATACGAAAGACAGTGGGCAAGTTCCACACGAATTTTGCCCTCCCCCCATGAGGGAAATTAAACAAACAAATTAAAATTTAAACATAACTGTATATTTCCATACGAAAAATCAGTTGGCAAGCTCCACACGAGCTTCGCCACCCAATAAGGGAAAACAAACAATAAGTTCAATAAGCTCAATAAGAGCGTACGGCCGTTATTTGTTAAAAAAAAAAAGAGAAAACTCATATTTCAGAAAATAACACGCATCCACTAGTCACTGACGATATCAGAGAGGACGAACAGATTACCGAAAATGATCCCAACGAAATAACCATAGACAAAGAGATTTTGAATCTCTTGGGAGATGACCCCAATGCGATGGAAGACGAGACTTCGAAGTTACAACCAGAAATCGTTAATCGTTGGCAATCTTGGATGAAAGAAGAGATATCTGAGGAGAATCGTAAAAGCCTGACGAAAAAGTACCCTCGCAAAGGAAAATTATATGCCGAACCGCCCAAAATAAATTTGGAAGTAAGCGCCGCCATTACGGAAGTGGCAAAGAAACGAGACGAACATTTCGTTCAAACGCAAGAATGCGTAGGTACAGCAATTGTATCATTGGGTGCAGCTGTGTCTCTGTTAATTGACGACTCTGCAGAAGAGGTGGACCAAATGAAACTCATTGACCTTCTGTCCGATATGGGCAAATTATTGGCGGACATTTACCACCAACAATCTGTCGGAAGAAAATCATTTATCACGCCAATGATGAAGAGAAACGTTAAGCCGATAGTAGAGGCAACTCATTCAGATGAGTGGCTCTATGGACAAAAATTTGCTGAACAAATAAAAGAAGTTAAAACGATCGAAGCAGTCTGTCAGAGCATCAAAGCTCCGGACAAGAAAACCTTTCACCGATCTCAACCCCAGGGAAACTGGAGAGGCCCGTCTGCCCAATACAGACAGACGGGCGGATATCACCGAAAACAATTGGTTCGCTTCACGCCGAATCGACCAACAAAGGAGACACCGAAAAAAATACAATAGAAGAGGTAAAGAACATAGCAGGAAGGCTAAGCTTGTTTACCAAAGAATGGAAAGACATTACAAGCGATAATTTTATCCAAAATTGCGTAAGGGGATATAAAATTCCGTTCGAAACAACCCCACATCAATTCAAGCCGCCGAAAGAACAAAATTGGAAAGCGGGAGAAGTAAAATTGCTAGAGAGAGAAATTAAAAAATTATTAAAGAAAAATGCGATTGAAAAATGCGAGTACTGTGTCGGACAGTTTGTATCTCCAATTTTTTTGGTACCAAAAGCTGATGGTTCAAATCGCTTCATACTAAATTTGAAAAGTTTGAATAAATTCATCAAAGCCCCACATTTTAAAATGGAAGACATTAGATCGGCAAAACAACTAGTAACACCGAACGCATTTATGGCCTCTCTCGACCTTAAAGACGCATACTTCCTTGTATTAGTATATAAAAATGACCGAAAATACTTACGATTTATCTTTAGAAAACAAACGTATGAATTCAGATGCTTACCCTTCGGGCTTTCCATAGGCCCATACGTGTTCACAAAAATAATGAAACCAGCAATGAATGAACTAAGATGTAGGGGTTTCTTATCAACAATATACCTAGATGATATATTGTTTATAGGAAAAACCTTGCAGAGCTGTCAGAAAAATGCACAGGAGTCGAAAAATCTATTAGAGAAACTCGGGTTCATAATAAATACCAAGAAAAGCTCATTAACCCCATCACAAAAATGTAAATTTTTAGGGTTTATGATCAACTCAACGGACTATACATTAGAATTAACGGACAAGAAAAAACGACAAATCAAATCTTTGTTAAATAAACTAAAACCCGGAACGAATTGTACAATTAGAGTTTTTGCACATTTACTGGGGGTTCTGAATGCAGCTTGTCCAGCTGTCGCATACGGCACTGTGCATTGCAAGGAACTGGAGAGAGAAAAATTCCTAGCATTAATAGCGAATAATGGAAATTATGAGGCACGTATGTGCATAAGTAGAAAGCTAAAAGAAGACTTATGGTGGAAGAATGGTGGAAAATAAACAGCCAAGTTGGAATAAATCCGATACGAACGTCAAATTACAAAATTGAGATTTTTTCAGATGCCTCTTTAACAGGATGGGGTGTTCACTGCAATGAACAATCGATAAATGGCTGGTGGAGTAACGATGAAAAGAAATATCACATAAATTATTTAGAGCTTTTAGCCGCCTTCTTTGCCCTTAAAAGTTTTGCGAATGAGTTACAGGACTGTGAGATTTTGCTAAGGTTAGACAATACTACGGCAATAGCGTACGTAAACAAAACTGGGGGAGTTCAATACCCCATCCTGAATGATCTCGCACATCGGATCTGGGCGTGGTGTGAAAAAAGGAAAATTTGGATCTATGCCTCGTATATTGCATCAAAGGAAAATATTTATGCAGACACGGCCTCACGGATTACTAATATAGATACAGAATGGGAACTGTTCAAAAAAGCTTTTAAAACAGTGTCTAACAAATTCGGACCATTTAGTATTGATCTATTTGCCACGGACGCGAATAAGAAAGTAATGAAATTTTTTTCGAGATTTCCTAATCCCAATGTATTTAGAGTTGATGCCTTCACAGTATCGTGGAAAAAAGAAAACGCATATGCATTCCCCCCATTTGCGTTAATTTTACGGACACTTAAGAAAATAATCGAAGATAAAGCCGAATGCATTGTAGTAGTGCCACATTGGCCGACTCAATCGTGGTACCTTCTGTTTATTTCACTGCTCAGGAAGCCTGTTATTATTTTAAAGCCAAGTAATAGTTTGTTATTGTCTCCGTGCAGAGAGCAGTGCCATCCGCTAGCACGAACACTTTCCCTGGCGGTCGGGAAATTGTCCGGCAAGCTTTTTTAAAAAAGGGTCTGACTGCACAGTCCGCAGATATAATGGTGAACTCACTCGCAAAAACTACACTTAAACAATACGAATGTTCACTCAAAAAGTGGTGGAATTTTACCTGTGAGAAGAAGTACGATCCATTCAACACCGATAGAGTCAGAATGATAGAATTTTTAAAGAAGCGTTTCGAGGAAGGAGCGGAATACGGCACGCTAAATTCAGACAGAGCAGCAATAACTTTGTTAACCTCTGCGAATTTGTCAGACGATCAAATGGTAAATCGATTTATGCGTGGTGTTTTCAAACAAAGGCCGACAAAGGCGAAATATGCAACTACATGGGATATCGACCCGGTTCTCGATTATATAGAAAATTCATCTAAGAGTACATTAAAGTTAAAAGAGATCTCAGAGAAAACAATTTTACTATTGCTATTGACTACAGCACATCGCTTACAAACAATGGCTTCATTCGACATCGGCAATATTATAGTAACAGAGAAAGGAATCGAGATAAGAATCCCAAAATTAATAAAAACTTCTAAGCCTGGAAAATATCAGCCCCATTTAGTATTACCCTTCTTCAAAGAAAGAAAAGCGATATGTGCGGCGACAACAGTACTGGAATATGTAGAGAAAACAAAAGATGTCAGAGGAACACACTCAAATTTATTTATTTCAAACATTAAGCCGTATAAGCCTGTTACAGCTCAGACTTTATCCGACTGGGTCAAATCTATTTTAGAAAAAGCTGGAATCAACACGAACATTTTTTCAGCTTACAGCGCGAAACACGCGATTATCTCTCGAGCGATAAAAAAGGGCGTTAACATTGACACGATAAAGCGTGTAGCAGGATGGTCCGAAAAATCAAAAAATTTTGCCAAATTTTACAATCGGCCACTGCAAAATGAAACCGAAACTTTCGCCCTATCCGTTCTTAGCGCGTAAGCGAGTTATGTTAAATAAATAAATAATAATAATAAAAGGAAACATAAGTAAACCTTATATTAATAAATAAAATATTTTTTATTTTTATTTCTAACCTAGACGCTAAAAGTCTACCAGTAATCATCGAGAACGAGACGTCGCAGTATAATTGCACGATCAAACGAGCCCGCCGAAGGCGGTCGAAGTTCGATCGTGATTATACGAAGACGTCTCGTTCGAAGATGATTACCTCTCTCCCAATGGCAATACCCCATAGATCCCGTAATCATCTTCAGAATGGAGTGTTAAAAAAAAAAGAGTAAAGAAGAACTCTGAAACATATGAAGAAAAACACATGCGGCTCCAAGGCAACGGCATACACAGCCAACGCGATGCAGACCAGAAGAGGAAAATTTGAAAATCTAAAAGTTGTGAAAAAGAGCATAGCTGACGCTACTACTAGTAATCATCTTCGTCTTCGTATAATCACGATCGAACTTCGCCCGCCTTTGGCGGGCTCGTTTGTTCGTGCAATTATAAAGGGCCTTTCGTCGATATTTACTTAAAGTTCTTTTATGTATAGACAAGGCACGTCAATTTTTCTGGCAACATGTATCTATATATACATCTATATATAACGCATTTATATATAAATTCAGCATGGACGAACCGTCATATAAAATGAACGTTCCTTTATATATCTGCAAATATTATGAAAATTGGGAAAGGAAAAAATAACATAACAATCGATGAAATATGTTTTGACTTTGGACAGATTGGACATTGGACGTTGAGGTTAATCTCAAGGCGACGTTTCTTCTTTGCAATCGCAATATCACCTTTTCATTTTCTAATTCTTGTCCGACAGAATTTACCTTTGTCTCCAAACTAGACTTCAGATACAATCCCGTTACTCCCTTGATAAACTTCTACAGTATTTTCATTCTTCATGTTTACCGGCTACAAAAAACAATAAGCCGGGCGCGTGGGACCGATGCCAGCCATAAAAATGCGACGATGCTAAATGTCAACGATATGGCGCACTACTCAAGTCGAGTAGTAGATTATTACGATTATTTCCATATTATACAAATAATAGGTAGTTCGAAATTCAATACTTAAAAAATATTTCTCGAAAAATAGGCCACATACCCAGTAAACACAGTTCTGTACCGGCAATGTAACGGCAAAGTAACTGAAAATAACGAGTAATGTTAACCGGATAGTACATGCAAGTTACATGTAAGTTGCTATTTCCCACTCATGAGTTACTCGTTATGTAATATTTTATGTAACCGTTACATTTTTGTTATGTTACTTGTTTGTTGTACAATACAACTGTTATGTAACGGAAATGTAACGGTAACATTACCAACAGTAACAAGTTATATTACTCGAATATTACCTAGTGAACACAGTTCTGTACCGGCAATGTAACGGCAAAGTAACTGAAAATAACGAGTAATGTTTACCGGATAGTACATGCAACTTACATGTAAGTTGCTATTTCCCACTCATGAGTATTACTCGTTATGTAATATTTGATGTAACCGTTACATTTTTCTTATGTTACTTGTTTGTTGTACAATGCAACTGCTATGTAACGAAAATGTAACGGTAACGTTAACGAAAGTAACAAGTTATATTACTCGAATATTACATGCAACTTACGTGTAAGTTCTTATTTCCTACTCATAAGTATTACTGGTTATGTACCATCTTATGTAACCGTTATACTTCAGTTACGTTACTGGTTCATCGTGTAATGTAACTGTAATATACAGTCCGACCTCCGGATAAGAAACCCGGCAATAAGAAACTTTCTCCTGTTCCTCACTCGAGCGCTTCCCCCACTCGGACTCGAACTCCGAGCTCGAGAATTTTGTGGGCGGAACCTCTGGTTAAGAAACCAGCCTGGGAGAGATTATTCGGGCAAAATAGACTGAACATGTAGTGTAAATTGATGTGTGCATGCGTGCGTGAGTATGTGTGTGTGCATGTGTGAATGTAAGAAAAAATCTACAAGTTTATTAGAAATTTTTTGTATTCATTAAAAAGATACATATATGTGTTGACATGATTTCATATAAAATAAAAACAAAGATAAGGGAGTTTAAAGATTTTCACATAAAACAGCAAAAGTTTCCGAGACGTAAAGAAAAGCGTTTTCGTCTTGTTGCGTATTATTTTGATCCGCAACGCACTCAACTGACGGTGGAATGTTTTTGAGAGATTCGAACTCTGCCATTGAAGATGAATCCTCAGAGATATTGACTTCTTCTTTTATATAAATGGGATAAAACAACATGGACATAAAACTCTTTGTTTGAATTATCACATTGTGGCGCAGAATCTGTAATATTTTCTTCGACTTGTATACTACAGTCTGATCTCTTACGCTTCTTTATAGTTTCGTTCATTTTATAACAGTTAATAGTAATTCAGATACAGTAGTACACAATAATATTCAATAGTCTTTATATTAACGTGAAACAAAAATTCGCTAAATAAATGCCCACGCGTAGTCAAAAACGTTTTTGCATGGGCGATGTGAATACTAGGTTGCAACTCGTTCGAGCGAGTTTCTTGTTGAGAGGATCGCATGCGTAAAAGAGTGAGAGAGACAGACCGAGGTGTCGAGCGCGGAGCGCGCGCCTGGTGGAGGTATGCGATATACAAGAAAAACTATTCTCCTTGGCGGCTTTTGGTTTCTTATTCGGAGGGCGGACTGTATTAACTAGCACAACAGTTACATAACCGCAATTTCAAAATGTAATATAACAGTGAACCTAGCTGTTACCTATCAGCTGATATAACTGCAATATTACATTAACTTGAACAGTTATTTAATGGTTGATATGAATGTTACATTATAAGTACGTCAATGGTTAGATAACAGTTTATGTAAATGTTTTGTTACATTCACATGCATGTTTACGTAACAGTTGAAGTAAATTTAATGTTGTATTAACACGAAGGGTTATGTGAGAGCTGAGATAACTAATATTATGGTAACACGAATTATAATACATTTGGTATAAATGCAACATTACAGTGTTTTCAATTGTTATGTTATGTTATGTATGTTAAAAATACAAATAATTTGACACTATGGTTTAATTATAATTTTCCACCAAGCTATGTTCGTAATTACTGTAAAAATATGATTAGTTATTGATCATATTCGACCTTATACATTTTATTGCTTCATGAATACCTTTGAAGTCTTTTTATGAAATATATTGCTAAATTTCAAAGTATAATTAAGCCATAATGTAATTTTAAATATTTCCATTGCGTCTCTTAATGGATAAAAAATTATTAATAGTCAAAATAATATATATATGGAAAAGTAAAGTTCTTTATTTTATAATAATTATGATGAACTATACATCGTTTTTTACTTTGCCGATCGACTAGATACTATACGATATAATCGCAATAATCGTACTAATCAACTAATTACTAAAAATGTAACGAAAAATATAATCCATGTATCTTTTGTCTTTAAGGTAGTACGAGCGCGCAATCTTGGTTTCTATAGATTTTGTTCAAGTTTTAACAAGACATTGTTCATATCATTATGCATGTTTGAGTGAAATTTCAGAACAGTCGACTATTTAGATTGGGAGATAATGGGTTTTAAAATTGCAACTTATAACACTGCAGGGTTTGCATTGAAATTTAGACGAAATAATTTTCCGTAAAAAATATTTGTCCCCTATAATAAGAAGACATATGGCAACACCGCATCGTTCCACAAATTTGGGTCAAACATCCGCCATTTTTTTTGTTTTCATCGATTTTGTATTAACTGTGGTAAATTGTTGTGTACGAAACCTTTCTCTTTAAAATGCTTTTCGATTTTTTTGTCTCAGACTTGCCAATCCTGAGATTAAGTGTCGGCCGTGGGACCAGGTATTATTTTCAAAGACGCAACTTTGGCGCCTTCTAAAAAAATATTCAATGAATCAAAATAAAAAATATTTTTTCGTATTTTCGAAGGTTGAAACAATGTTGTAAAAGAATAAGTTTTATAGCTATATACAATAATGGAGCTGAAAAAAACATCTTAAAATTTTTATTTTTTTCGGCCTAAGTTAATATTAATGTTAACATACATTATCAAGCATAGGATAACTGGCAGGTAGAGGCTTACCGAGAAGTTGGAAAAACCCGCCCTTAATCATACAAAATCGGCAACGTTTCATATCATTTACATAACTTGAATATTATTAATGTTAAAATTACATCGTTACAGGTATAATATGTAACGGTTACAATATGATGGCTATGTAACTATACTCATTGTTATACTCACATGGGTGTAATAATGTTAGGTGGCTGTTGCAAGTACTGGTTATACAACTTCAATATTGCAACATTTTATAACATATACATTACCTGAATATTACCAATTTTATATTCACATCGTTATAAGCATAATATGTAACAGTTACAATATGCTAGTTATGTAACTGCAATACTATATTGTTTTAGAACATTCACATTATGTACCTATTACCATGGTTATACTTACATGGTTGTAACAATGTTATGTGACTGTTGCAAGTACTGGCTATACAACTGCAATATTGCAACATTTCATTACATTTACATAACCTGAATATTATAAATGTTATATTCACATCGTTACAGGTATAATATGTAACGGTTACGATATGTTAGCTATGTAACTGCAACATTTAGCCGTTTTAGAACATTCACATTATGTACGTATTACCATTGTTATACTCACATGGTTGTAACAATGTTATGTGACTGTTGCAAGTACTGGTTATGCAACTGCAATATTGCAACAGTTCATAACATATACATTACCTGAATATTACCAATGTTACATTCACATTGTTATCAACCTTATATGTAACAGTTACAATATGTTGGTTATGTAACTGCAATATTATACCCTTTCACAACGTTTACATAACTTGAATATTACCAATGTTATACTCACATTGTTACACACATGTTATGAGACTGGTATACATTTTGGTAATGTAACCATGATGTTACCATGGTACGTTATATGTATATGACATACAGGTATCGAGTGAAACATTGCAGTGTTATTTCCATATTACATAACAGTTATACTACACAAGTTTAACATTGTGATATTAATTGTTACTTCCACGTTATATTGCCGTTACATGACTGGTTTACTGGGTACATATATGTCTAAAACGTGGCGGTATTACGACGCAAAATAGACTCTAAGTTTACTAGCGTGGTCATCACCATACCTCCTTAAAACTACTGAGTTTACACTCCTATATTCTAATCTCCATATTCGAGCTGAAGAATCGGCGACATTCGTGGCACCATTAAACGTCGACCAACACCGTTGTCCCGAGGAGGGCGCCGTTTCTTGGCGCCGAAGACGCGACGACGCGGCAGTGGCGCCGCGCCGAGCGTTTTATCGTTACTCACATCTCGTATTTGGACACAGAGACAGTAGATCGGCTCAGGTAAACGGCAGCGCCGCCCATTGTTAACATTTCTACAGACGAATATGGAATGCGGAGTTCGGACTTTCGTATCCTCTGCAAGATATTAACAATAAATGCTTATGTCGCTTGTTATCTCCCAGATCGCTGTAGCTCCCGTGTCTCGTTTAGATTTTCTCCCTCAATTAGTACAATAACATACTGCCGCCTCGTCGTAAAACAAATGCGCGCGTGCACACCATAATGAGAAACAATAATTACGACTATTTACGTCTCCTCGTTGTATGACCGCGAGATGGAATCGAAAGACGTTCATTGATCCCACGGCGGAATAATTTACGCGGCGTTGCAAAGACTCTTGCCGACCTAACCTTAAACTCCCGACGATGAGAGGTCGTAAAACGCTTTAACTGCGTAACGGTTCACTTCTCATTTGTAAATCGAGGAACTTGGCCTTCAATGAACCCTAGTAAGAAATGAGACACGAACTGAAAGTCATAAAATGTGGCGCCAAGCTCCTTTTTGAGGAGGAGGCGGGGGTAGTGCTGCATATTTATCAGAGTTTTTTGTTTGCAACAATGACTCAAGGGACGCGGCTGATGAGTTTTTTTGTGTCTTGTGGATTACCTATTAAGAATCGACGGTTATTGACTTGTTGTGGTACTCCCGTAGAGGACTTTTTGTTTTCGTGGAAATAAATGTTTTTCGAGATCTTAATGAAAATTTCTTCAGATTGTGCGCCAACATTCCTTCGTACACGTAGAAACTTGTGGGATTTTTCACATACCCGGTGCCTTTCATGCCAATGGTGTATCGTAGAAAAAATGTTTCGATCGATTAATCGGTGAAACACGCTTCAGGTCTTAGGGGAGTTTTCATTTTCAGGAAAATGTTTCTTGCGCCGCTATTGTCACCCTTTTTTTGAGGTATCTGGTTAAATTATCTGTACGGGAAGTGGATATCGTAAGCGATATTTTCGGAATAAATTTTACAAAAATTGGCAAGAGAGTTAAGATTTTAGGGAACTTTAAATTTTCCATAAATATGGTTTTGATGCTGCAAGTGTAGGCAAATATTTGATTGACGTAGGATTTCACAAAGACGGTTTCAATTAATATAATTCTGCCGGTTGGTCAGAATACTCTTGTACATAAGTCAATTAATCGGCTTAACAAATATAGCAAGGACTTTGGGTGGAGATCGCGACTGGTGACTTCTGGTGAGTTCTGGAGACAGAATGCCCCTTCGTTGTCTATTCCTTGGCGCCTCGCCTAGGACCCTTGGGCCTTCGTCCCTTGTCTTCTCCCTTAGCTCCGAAATAAACAGCCCTGGCGTTTATGACCCACTCAAGAGTCTCGTAACCCGATCTCCGACCGAGTCCCGTCGACGCAAAAGGAAGAGGAACGAAAAACTTTTCTCCCACAAGTGTCTTAGACGTCAAGATATCGTAATACATTTTTGTACAAGAATAGTAATTTTAAGCAATGATTTTTGCTTAAATCTTGCTTAAATCCTGCTTAAGGCTGGATGATTTTTTTAATGTGTCCATACATTCGTTAATAACAAATGATTGAAGTTGACTTTTTGTGGAAAACTCAAACTTTTTTCCGTAGCTCGGCATTTTCATAATTTTGAAAATGTTTACAAAGTATCCGATCGTACGAAAACTTGATTGATGTACCAAATGTACATTTTTTTACCTTTTGTTTGAGATCACACCTTGCTGTTGTATTTATTATTATGCACACTGGTTTCCATTATTATTGCGTTTTCGTTCGCGCACGATGATAAAGCCGGCAAACTTTACTCGATAATTCATCCGGTTGCGCATAAAGTATAATAAGCAAAACACGTCTATAGCGATACAGAATCTATATGAGAACTTCTCGGAAGTGTTTCCCGTGTGTGGGACCACCGAGCAAGCGATAATCCCATATTGTACCTATCGCAACAGATCCCCGATGAAAAAAAAAGCAAAAAACGAACCCCGTCACAACAAGGAGAATCTGGGATGTTTTTTAACGGACGCGTTTCTGTATCGCGACGAAGACGACCGAGAGACACGTAACGCAGGCCATAGATAAGCATTCGTTAGTCATAATTTACCCACGTAACGACAGTACCATTGAGAAGCTCGAGTGCGAATGTTTGTTCAACATGCTCAAGACTATAAACGATTTGTGGGACCACATACCGATTTATCCTGAGCTATCCCAGGAAATTCAAGAAAATTAAAATGGGAAAACCGATCCGCCTGCAAATAGGCACTATCTTTTCTTTTTACGAAATACCTCTCAGGAGAAAGGAATGATCAGTTTTTTTTCAGGCTTAATTGAAGCTGGTAGGATTGGAATGCGATGCTGAGACGTTACCTACAATTGTTGAACATTTTGTCGGTCCGTTTGAGCGAAGTTGGCGTGAAAGCGGCTGAAGCTTTTGTCCTCAATTTCCTCGCCTGGAGGCCTTTTACGGTTCTCAATTTGGGTAAAAATGACAAAAGTAAGCAGCTCACCCTATTACGGTTCTTTTCACCTAGTGAAAATGCGAGATTATTCACCGGCGTTTACGCGGCACGAAATTTCGTGTCATCCAACGACGTGCCAGCAACGACACATCCAAAGCATTATAATAAAACGAGTTACTACGAAATAGTTTATTCAGAAATGGCAGAATCTCGTCGAAAATACTTAATAATAATTAGCAACTTAAAGTTTATACCGCAGACAGTAAAGTATTATTATTAGTCGATAATACTGAGTAATTTGATGATGATTGTGCTTTTGTCATTCTTTTGCTTGTTTCTGTGGTCCGCTCCCGACCGAGTTCAAAGAGCTGGAAATTGTGATTCACATATTGTCTTGGATATATTAGATAATAGTTCGATTTATTAATAATGATTCTTCCACTGTATTATAAGAATCCCTTCTTTTTTAAAATGATGCAAAAGTAACTAGTATTTTTTTTTAAATTTTAACTGCTGTACCCCGAATGGCCTTGTGCTAAGTCCTCATGTTCATTCATAAAACCTAATAACATTTTATTTTCGTGTAACGTTATGTTGCGAACTTATATTCTATTTTAACTTGCTGTTTATCCGGATAAAAAGGTTATGTTCTTGTTAATGCACATGTGCTTGGTTTTCGGCTGGGTTCGACACGCCTTCTACGACGTCGTGAAAATGCGAGATGACGAGCTGCAAGCTCCTAGTGATCTCACATTTTCACCCGATTCATCCGTACTAGAGAGACAAAACTCACGTGAGATTAAGGTGCCAATCGTGAAAGTATTCACCCAGCCCCCTGACTCTGGCCTACTATTCCATACGATAAACGAAAACGTGTTTTGTCCCGGCTTTTTAGTTCTTGAAATCGCCACTGCCTAGCGTTGGCTGTTGTGTGACAACTTTCGGGTCTAAATACTCCGATCAGCTAAACGATTCGATACTTTCGTGGCTTTCACCTGTTATCGTTATGGTGACGTTATTTATTGTGTTCAAATGGAGAATCATTAGAACGGAAAATTATTCCTCGTATATCAATAAGGTAAATGTCCCAATTATTGAACAGCTAAGGATCTGGGGGATTGAATTCTGTGAGAAAAAAATATAAAATCAAGAAAAAACCATCGCTTTCATGTTCAAATGATACTTTGATATTTTGACTTTCGAAAAATCACCCTTTGAATTATTTTTAAATAATTTCAAATGAAAAGAAAAGAATAACAATGTGAAGCATGCAAATGTCTCAATTATTGGACACTGGAAGTGCCTATGTCCCTAATATTGAACAGGCATGTCCCAGTTATTGAACACTCGAGAATTCTTTTTCCGTTCTGACAATATTATTTTGGGTACAATATTAAGAAATAAAAGCAAAATCAAACACTTAAATAATCTTTTATTAATCATGTGAAAATACAAAAAAATATATTTAGTCTCTTTTGACATGTTTTTGGTTCATTCGCATTTGGTTTATTTTTGCTGTTCAACTCGAACTTCATTTTATATTTCTTTTCAGCTACCTCGTTTTTATGTTCTGTTTTTGTTTGATTTTGTCGCAGCTTGGCTCCTTGAAATATCGGAGAGCAAAAAATATTGATCATTACATTCGTATTTTTAGATTATATTTAGGTTATACTTTCTTTTTACTTTTCTTTTTATGTTCATTGCACGAAAATACAAATAAAAAATATATATGACGATCTTAGTGTTATTATTCAAAGGATAAAGGTAAGTTTATTCGGGAACTTACAGTTTTTGTTTGAATAAATCCGATTCACACGATCTGTCACGAGTTAGCTGTCTCGATGTTTTGATGGGTTTAATGACGCCATCTTGGAGAATTCGAATGTTTAATAATTGGGACACACTGCATTTTCTATGTCCCAATGATCGAACACCGTATTTTTTAACAAATAATTAATTTAAAAAAAATGTAATTGTTATTTGTAAAAAACTTTCTGAGGAACCTGAAACTCCTCTACTTTTTGAGATGCGACAGTTTTTGAATTTTTTATGCCCTTACGCATGAAGCGGCGCGCCTTAGCAAAAACGATAAGCAGTTACCACGAGACGTAAAATCGGGTCACCGTTGCTAATTAAATAATTGTTTTCTCTATTAATTAAAGCTTTTTTGCACAAGGTAACATTTCGATAGCTAAAACTTCCATATATGTAATGTAATTTTTATAAATAAGTAAATGCATGCAGGTGAATGAGAAATAATAAAAATACAAGATAGTGTTCAATAATTGGGACATTTACCTTAGATCTTTATTCATGTAAGATATTCGAAACACCGGCGCAACATGCATATATATATGCATGCCTGTCACACGACTACTAGCGCCACAGTGCGGCAAGGGCATTTTGCGAACAGCATTTATCTACCAGTGTCAGGGGGCTGTATTCACCCGAGAATCGTAATAACCCCCCCTCCCCCCACCGTTTTCTCTATCTTTCAAGAAAACGGTCCACCGTGTGTAGCGAACGCAGGCTATTCAGCGCTAGGCTCGCGTTATCGACTGCTGGCAACGGGAATTTTGTACCATTTTCCATCCCCCCTTTTGTCTTGAGTTCCGTACAGGTGGCTGAACTTTCAAGAGCGCCTTCGTAAATTCGGACACTTCTCTATACACAAACAAAACATGTAAATTTGAAGATCTGAAGGTGGTCGCGTTTGTGGCGTTGGGTACGAAAATGGCGTCTGTCCGCCGGTTTTTCGGACTCGTCATCGACGGTTTCGCTTATCTACGGGTCCTTTTTCAAAACCGATCATTTTGTACTTTACGAATAAACACGATAATGCGCGAACAAACTATTTTTCTCTCATCCTCGAGTAAATATTTGCCCGTATACGAATCATTTGGTGTCGGCGCGTATTCTTTCCGCCCGATATACGTGTATCGCCCAAGTTGTAGGTTAGAATTTTAATATCGTCTCTACACGCAGCCGTCCCGGATAAAATATATATTGATAGGGTAAAAATATCTTCATTGTATACAGTTGTCCCGTGAATGACCCAGATTCCCAACGAACTTTGACGCTGCGCGGTCGCGGTGGCGCTCACTAAATTGGAAATAGGTATACGAAAAGCTCCATTCGACGTGAGAGCCATGAACTCTGTGTTTGTACGAACGCTGCCGATATCGATGACACGTAACGATGCACTCAGATAGAGCTCGTTTCTTACGATATATATATGTGTGTGTGTGTGTGTGTGTGTGTGTGCCGTCAGCGATAGTTCTCAGCTGGTCTCTCTGTATACTCATATAATTGCAATAATAATGGCTATTATTGCATTGATTCAAATAAATGAAAGTAGTAAATAGTGACACTTGTTATATTATAATTTAACTGTAATTTAATGTAATAATGACAATAATAATTATTATTATAAAAATAGCAATAGTATTGTTTATTCGTTCCATTCTCTTGAACCAATTGAATAATATTTATTATTAGAATTATGATTACTAGAATTATTCAATCGGTTCAATGAAATAAAAGTAGTAAATTTATGTGTATATATATATATATATATATATATATATATATATATATATATGAATATATATTTATGTACTTGTAAAATTGCATAGAAAATAATAATTATTTATTTACGACCGATGTTATAGATTTTTATTAGTAAAAACACGCGGTATTCGTAAATTGCTTTGAGCCCGAAAAGAAGGCAACAAAATTAACATTCCCAGTGCCCGGAACTTGGCGTGTCTTTCCCGGACTTTTGTTTGTTCAGGCGTAGGTAGTCGGGGCAATCTTTGAATCAGCAGGAACCGTAACGTAGAGATGGATTAATAGAGAGGGCTAATAAAGAGTTATTAATAGTGTCACATCTATCGCATCCATTATCAATTTTTATCTACATTCCTAATATTTACGGCTGTATGTATACTTATTTATATGTAAATCAGTGGAGATAGCCAAGGGTCAGATAGTGTGAAAAACATATTTTTTTGTCCTTGGCGCCTTAGATATGTGAACAAAGTGTGAGGCTGCTTCCGTACACTAATACGAACGATCTATGCCCCCCCCCCCCCCCATTTTACTCAACTGCTCCACGTGTTCACGAACGCATATATTTATGTATATAGGGTGTTCTATTTGAATCGTCGAACTCGCATACCTTCGAGACTGTTGATTATACGAAAATACGGCTGAGGCAAAAGTCAAGGATGTTACTTAATCATTTTTGAAGGGTCGGGGAGAAACAATGTTCCTATGCTAATATATTGTGTGACGTCACCAGTGTCAACTAATTGTAGCAAAATATTAATTATGTGTACGAATGAATATCGCGATCGTTTTCAAATATACGGTACATTATCGTAATTATTATTTACGTATGTGTTAATTTTCAGGAGTTAGGATTATCAGATAATTGATTTTCGATGTTTCAAAACCCTATTAAGGGAGGACACCACTCATTCGGATTTTTTTTAAAGAAAGGATAAAAATACATGGTCAGAAGAACTTTAACGCTTTAATGGGTATGTATTCAAGAATGTAAAAAAATGTATTTGTCATAAGAATACAAAAAAGGCAGCGCACAAATCGCTATAGCACTACTGGTTTTGAGCCAACCCTCTCCGCGGCACGCAGTAGAACTGTCGTAAATATAATCCTGGAACTAAGAGTGAAATATTTTCGTTAATTATATTCGTTTCAGCAGTCAAGTACGGGGGGAAATAAAGAAATGAAAAAAAAAAAAAAAAAAAAAAGACGCGTTTGAAAAAAGTTCGTTTTTTTCGACCATAATTTTTATATAAAAAGTGATATATATTTTTTACAGTTTTCAATTAATCGAAAAAAGCGCTTGTACTTGACTATTGAAGCAAGCAAGGAGCTACAGTTGAAATGTCAAGTCGATTGGAAGAAAATTGTTCGAGTTCTGCTGTGTGCCGATTTCAAAAACATGGTTTTGAGAAAAACGTGTTTGAAGTCAACGGTTTCATAGAAGCTACAGCTGATGAATTTTTTTCCTTAATCGAATGCCACCTGTTGGTAGAAAATAAAACTATTTTTAGTCTGTAACTGTTTCCCCAAAGATTTCCCCAAAGATATAGTAACTTTTCCCCAAAGAAATAGGCTTACAAAAGTCGCGAACTGCGCCTACCGGCGTGGCATCATCGCTCGGAGATTCCGCTAAAAAGTAACTCGAAAACCACTTTGAAACTGTTCTTTCAGCTACAAACGAATATGCATCATATTTTTTAAGGTTCGAAGGATTTTTTAAAAGAGCTCCTACAAAAACGATTTTTCGAAAACTGTACAGTGGTGTCCTCCTTGAAAATAGACACAAGCTTTGGCATTGTTGAACGGTTCCCTCGCACTTCGAGGCTGTTAAGTTGACTGCAGTGATCGGTACAGGTCGCAGCTGTGTTACAACGCGCGTATTGTGCCGGTTGTCCTTTTCAGAGGTTATGTCAGAGCAAAAGGAGGCGACAAATGATCAGAAAAAAAGATTCGTGCGCCGCAAAGTTTCCGATGGAAAACACGATTTTTCAGTGCTCGCGTCTACAAGCATCTTGCTATACTGACAGAAGTTAGAAAACAGGGCATACATCATAATAAATGAATGAATAAGTGCCCCTACGCGCTTTTAACTTTAACGTATCTGAAATTGGTGCGCTGGGTCTTCGATTGATTTTGCTATTCCCGTAGTTGCGACATTGCCACATTTCGATACATACGTTTCAACAAGTCGCAAGTTTTCGTAAACTGGTGGCATATTTTTGATACATTCTCATTAATTAGATCGGTAACCTGTCGTTTTTCGGTAATATTGTTCTGTATACTATTTTCGCAATATTCGGTTTTGGGTCAATTTATGCATATATGCCAAAGCTATACGCGAGAAACTGAAATGGTCACGACGGTGCCCAATACAATAAATGCTATCAAACGGAGATGGAGGTAAACTTTGAAATTTAGCTCTTTACACTCGAAGTGTTTTTCGCTCGGATAGAAAGTGAAGAGCGAGAGTTACCTCTCGAGCGTAAAGGGTTAATATTTAAAAAAACTAGTGCGCAAAACCCTGTTTTCATTTTGTCAGTATATTCAGAAAATATATCATAACGACTCGTAAAACTTTCATTAATATCTTCATATTACCCTTTATATTCACCACAGTATTTTTAAGGCGGGATATATATTTAGACGGGAAAAATATGAGGAATTTTGAAGGTTTTTTAAACTAAGAAATAACTATTTTACATTTATCAAAGTGTAGGTATACTGTAATAGTACATTTATGTATACAAAACAATTTTTTTCAAATTCATTTACTATCAAAGTGCCGGAGCTGTGGCAGTGTTACTGCAAGATTGCCGCGGGAATTGCGAATCGGCGTGCAATCTAGGTTCCGGTAGACTTTGATTCCCAAAATTTTTAAAAAATGTGTTCAGTAGGAACATGTATATTTTCTATTTGACAGTAATTCAAATGAAGAAAATTTAAATTTAAGAGAATGGCAAGCAACTACAAAAAAAAATCAACATTTCACGCAAAATTTCCGTCCAATTTGGATCAAAGAAGTCGTTTTTTTCTTCATATTTTTCAACAAAAATTCTTGTCATGTAGAAGGTAATATTATCCATATTTATACCAAGTTTCATCTCAAACGGCTTAATAGTTTTTGAGTAATCCTGCATGCCAATTTCGAAAATGCAGATACGAGAAAAACGGGTTTAAAATTTACACCCGCTTCGAATCCGAGCGGTGAGGCACAGCGTTAACGAGCTGTAACGTTTAAAGTTTTTCGAATTTCGCTTTGAAAATTCGGGAAAAAATATTCTACATATATAGATCTATCGTTTAAACAGAAAAAAAGAAATCGGTTTTTTGATCGTTATAAATGTATATCCCGCCTCAAGCAACAACCGTAAATGGCTTCAGATGGTGCATGATCCCGCGAAAGTGAGATTTCTCTACACAAACCTACGACGCTCAATTTTGTCGTCTGCTTCTGGCAGTGGAGATTTTTTTCCTCGAGTACGACATCCTTGCAGCTTCTTAGATTTCTTGTACTGTGCTTTGCGTTAATTGGTGCATTAAAAAATATATGATTTGATGGGAAAAAAAAACTTTCTGTAAACGGCCCAGTTTATGAGTCTGTCCCAGATTATGACCCGAAAGTCAAAGTTTTGACTGCCATAAATATAGTTTTTGTCGAATAATAATTAAATTATCGGCTAATTAAAGAGCGTTTTTCACTTTTAATTATGGGACAAACACACTTTTTTAATGAAATATTTTATAATAGAAATTGACCAGTGAACAGTGTAACACGCGTCTCAGTGGCTCCGCAGCGGCCGTGCTAGGCGCTGATAGCAAGTGCGACGCTCTACGTAAATCAGAAATTTGTTCGTTCTGTAAGTATAAAACGACATAAAAATGGTATCGACATATTCAGCAGGAACCAGACTGTCGATGAGATAAAAAATAATTTAACTTTTGGTGAGATATTTGGTTAAATCCGTGGTGTCAATAACTACGTCACATAATTGAGGCTATGTTGCAGTTGTTGACCCTCGACTTGTCACCTGCTGCGTCGAACCATTTTTGTTTATTTATTCTAATTTGCCGTGACGTAACAAATTAATCAAATTGACAATGATTTAATTATTAATTGTTATTCAATTATTAACTAATTATTAAAATTTGTGGAAATCTAGTACTCAAAATATTTGCTTACTTAATGCTGCTGATATTTTTTTTGCATTGTTCAATGTTTATAATATATATGTTAATAATTGTGAATGTTGATAGGCAGAAAAAAGTCCATCCGTCAAGACTGCGTCGAAAATATAATAGTTGTGCACTAATTGAATGTTTTTTACTGTTTATACTTGTTTGTGTGTGTGTGTGTGTGTGTGTGTGTGTGTGTGTGTGTGTGTGCCGGGTGTCCCATTTTAATCTTACGCCTGATTTATCCCGCAAAATACTGCTCCGATCAAGTATTAAGTATAGTGAAACTTTAAGCGTTCAAAGGGGGGTGTTAAAAAAATGGCTTCAAAATTCAAGATGGCGACGTTGAAATGGCCGACATATTAAAAACATTAAAACATGACTTTTTTCACCAAAAAGTTTGTCAGGCCAAACGTACAATTTTCGTACGAATTTTTATTTTGTTTGGGGTTTTCAAACAAACCCAAACAAACTCACATCCACACACACACATGCACACTTGCACTTGGGATGGTGAAGACTACCTCCTCGTGGTACATTCTGGACAGCGCTAAAATAGTCAAAAATGGTGTTCCAGGCTAAAAATGATGGACTTTATAAAAAGAAATCCTAATAAAGTTGTTAGTTCTGGCCTAACAATTTTTTTGGTGAAAAAAATGATGTTTCCATTTTTTTAGAACTTGTTGGCCATCTTAACCTCCGCATTTTGATTGTTGAAGCGATTTTTTTTTAAATGTCCCCCTTTGAATGTTGAAAGTTCCACTATACTTAATACTTGACCGGAGCCGTATTTTTCGAGATAAATCAGGTGTAAGATTAAAATGAAACTCCCGGTATATATAGTATGCGCTTCATATTACTATTATTTTCGTTTTTATCCGCAAACTGTTTATTCCTGCCTGTGTGGCCGCCGGAGGTGGGGATCTTACGTTCATTGGTAGTAAGGTTCGCGCGCATGGCGTTTACACGTGATCGCGCCGCCACCGCTGCTAAGCCGTAAACAAGAGATAACACACGGGACGCGGCGCAAGCGAACGACAGCATTTGTCAGCTTCTAATCGTCGCGCTCTCTTCATTCGCGCGCGCGCGCGTGTGTGTGTGTATATGTGTGTGCCCGGCTCCATGCCGGCATGGACTTCGATGCTGGTATTGATTCCATTCGTAAAAAAATGTTCTCTTTGTCGTCTTCATGAATGGATCGTTCAAGGAAGTTCATGTGTACTTGGACCGTTATCGAATAACAATGCGAATCATGCTGTGAATTCCAGCCTCCTGTTATTCGGTACACCCGGAATGCATTTGCTTTCCTTTTCTTCTTTTCCTCTCTTTATCGATCGTTCGGTGGTCGATTGGTTGCCTATGTACAATGAGGTCGTTTTGTGGTTCACGTTGAGTTCCAAGCTCCGCACGAGGTCGCTTTGTGACCGCGTTTTCTTCTCTTTCCTCTTCTCTCTTCCCTTCCTCGTTGATTGTTACGTATATACGTGAATAAAGAGCAAGCATATTCTCACGTCTTTTTGGATTATCCGTTTTCCACGGATCGGTGCATGCATGCGTACATACCGATTACACATGTGACTTAAGACTTACGATACCGTGAGCAGCATTAACGATCACATGGTATACCTTGGATGGCTGCTGATATCGGGAGCATTGTTACTTTCGAGTCTCATAGTTCAAAAAGTATTTGATAAAAAAATATTAATTCGCAGTGTTTCCAAAATCTCTCCACGTAGGCTATGATAGTGTGCAATAAACAAATGTTGGTTCTTATAGGAAATGTTGGAGTTGACCCTCACATGACCTTGACAGTTACACCTAAGGCCAAACTCAAAGCCCTATCTCTTATATCGCTTAGAACCGAACGAATTTTATTTGATATATTTTCCATTAAAATCCGTACTTTATGAGATGGCAGCATGAAATGGGACACTCTGTAGATACACACGCTCGGGCAGATTTTTACACACGCAAGCGCGCGCACACACATACACACATACATATCGATATTGATCCCGAAATAACAGCATACGCGGAACTCGGGGTCGCTTCTTCCGCATCGCGTAATTGGGTGAGAACGTCATTTTTTTAGGTCATATCTTATTGTCATCCACAATCATCGCTTTACAAAAGATTGCACTTGTAGTCTGTTTTTTGTTTAAAGATGAAGTCTTATGTACGTTAAAATTAAAATTACGACGTACAAACGATACGTATATGCGTGAGGTATATATCTTTATGAGGTAGCGAAGCTTTATTCTTTTATCACCCGTTTCTCAATCCGAGAATCAAACCTTTGAGATTTTCGTCTTGCACGGCGGATCTGCATCGATTTACGGCATTCGCGGATGCTCGGCCGACTGGAAAGCACAAACGTACCAACGGTTAGAAGCAGCGACGAGTTCGGGGTATCCCCAAAGATTCCGTGAGTCCAACGAGCTGAAGTCGTTCGCCAACGCACGTGCGTTTCTCTTTCACTCTCGATTTTCTTACCTCGAAGTCTCGACGCTCGTCTGACCCCAATGTTGAGTTGTTTGAGCGCAACGATCATTTCCTTGCTGCTGTTTGTCCGTATTTCATGATCCCTTACGAGATCGTTGTTAACGATTTTCAATTGTTCGAGACGTCGTCTCATGCCTCCGACGTCCTCGAGGATTCGCGCGTCCTCCAATCGCACAACGAGATTCTTCAGCAGCGTGAAGCTACCTGCAGTGTCGGCATGGAACCGCGCCTCGGATTCGCGCAGGCCTGCCAATCGCAGAAGCAAAAAGAAGAACACAATTTTTGTCCATCAAAAACTTTCCAGATGCGAAAGCGAGCAAGATCTTCCAAAACGAAAAACGTCTGGACAATGTCGAGTGCGCGGATACGAACCCAAAGCTTTCTTAGGTAAATTAACGCATGGCCAGGCGTGTAGTGCAAGTTACCAAATTTCGTGTTACGCCTGTCTTTTAAGACGATTGTGCCACGATAAGTGTCGAACAAAGTTTCACACAATCCTGTATGGAGGTTAGAATACAGGAGTTCAAAGCACGTAGTTTAAGGAAGTTGGAGAGTTAGTCACAATCCAAGATTTAAAAAATATATATATATTTTATTGTCTAGGCTATACTGAGTCTTGAAGAATTTTCTGAAAAATCTTTACAACAAAACTCGACAGATACAAAATAGTTTAATGTATGCCATTTTACGTGCGGTTAAGTGCGCAAGACGTTCATCACTGCAGGTGAAGTATTTTTTTTTGCTATTCAGCAGCAACAGACGATTTCTTACAACGGATTAACGCTAACTCAACCTTTGTAAACATTTGAGAAAGAAAAAACTCATTTTGCCCATCGTAAACCATATGTATTCAATATTGAACCATCAACCTTTCATAGAAGATCACGAATCTTGGCTGGAGAATGAATGATAATCTCGTGACAAATATAAATAGACATAATTATAAATGACTCAGAGTTGCATTTCGGGTTGTATAAAACCTTCACTGACGCAGTTTTTTTTCATAATAATCATCGATAATGTTATACTCTTTTATGTTGGTAGGAACACAAACGCTTTTCGTATTTACGCAACAAAAATATTTTAATGCATAATTTTGCTCTTTAATTATATATTTTATGAAAAATTAGCATCTACAAAATAAATCTATACCTGGTATGATTTTTTTTTAGTTTCATTGGAACAGAAATCATAAACCGTCATTTGACTCAACTGGACCGCTCCAACCTCCTTAAAGCGTCCGCAAAGTTGTAAAAGAATAAATGTTCCACTCATGTGGCGCTGGTGTAGATCGCGTCCGAGATGTCTTATACGTCTGTATGTTATTTTGACTGCACGATAACTACAATATGTTTCGATATTAATCGTAAGTAAATATAAAGAGTGGATAATTAAAAGTTATTCGGATGATTTTAACAGAACTTTATATTGTATATATATAATATAAATTTGTCATGTCTATTGTCTCTCATTATCGGCATATGTGTGATAAAATATAAATTAGAAATAAAAACAAAACCAATCTCAATGCTACTTGTTTACATCTGTAAATGATTTTCTTCCTTTTTTCGAACTCCTGCTTATGGCAATACAGTCATTACGTGAAGAAAAACGTTTTCAGGATTATTTTTCTAGATGAATTAGTCTTGTTTATTTTTACTTTTCTCGGGTGAATTGTCGTGGCGCGGTCACTTTTACTCTATAATTTGGCTATGACTGTATTGTTCCGTCATTTGTCATTGGACCGACACTCGTAGTGGAGTGTTGTACCTGAACTTTTAACATTTCAGCGTATCCTACCGCTTCCCCTATGGAATTTGGACTCCTGTAATCTAACCTCCATAAATGAGTAGATCAACGAGTTAAGGTAGTTCTGTAGGTACACGTATGAGCCAAAAGTTTCGGTCGAAGCGTATAGTAACAACCAATGCCTATACGATGCTGTTGGTCGTAAATTTTTAACAGAGCTTGTACCCTCTATACGTCCCACACATTCGGACCTCATGCATAGATAGGTCTCCTACTTGTATAGAGAGCAGCGCTGTAATCGTGGCAACAGCGCGATTTTCCTGTGGTCATAGCGTTGAGCTTTCTACGATCCGTCTTTCGCGGATATTCTATATAAATAAAAAAGCGCGCAAATGTCAACCCAAATGCGATACAAAGGAAAGTTTACAAGAAAAAAGGCGCTGGCTAAAAGACTGAAAGCTGTGGCAGCGATGTGTAGCAAATGCGGCTAAACGCGATGAGAATAACCATAACCTCAACGATGAGCAACAAAAATTCGCAGTCGAAGGACATCAGATAGTGGACGTACAACATCTTGCGACAGTTTAAATTGTATTCACTGTACAAAGACATTTTTTTGAGAAAAACAGTGAAGGAAACTCGAATTCTATTTTACATATTTCTTGCGACGAGTGCTATGCAATAACGCAAGTTATATCTACACACGCACACGCACATACACACACACACGCGCACGCACACACACACACACACACGCGCACGCACACACACACACGCGCACGCACACACACACACGCGCGCGCGCACACACACACGCACGCACGCACGCACACACACACACACACACACACACACACACACACACACACACACACACACACACACACACACACACACACGTAAAATATATAACCCGAATAAATACATGCATAAATTGGACAAATTAAATTTCTTTGCAGAATAAATTTATTTCACATCCGTCTCAGAGTTACTAGAACTCGGGAAAAAAACACGCTTCGAGTTCCCAGACCATGTGCCGATCAGCTGACTGCAGCGTACACTGTTGCCATTCCGTTACAGATAGCTGGGCTCGAGTTCGGCGTGGAATAAAATTACCACTTTTTATAAGTCGATACCTCCGAAACTAAACGGTCAAAGTTTGTCATTTAAAAAAAAAATGAATCCCACAATAGTACTGCGTACACGTGTGTTTTTATTTTGAAATCCTAAAATCCCTCTAGAACCTATATCGAGAAATGCGAGCAAACTCCTATTGTTTACGTGTTAGGTATAGGGATCGCGTACAAAAATACCCATATTCGATTGCAATTATTTCTTGAACTAAACGGTGAATCGAAGTGAATTTTTGGGCATCAGTCCATGAAGGTCATATCCACACCATACTTAGATTTCAGCCAATTCGTAAGATTTGACCAAAACTACAGAACTACCTCAAAAACACCCCCTGTTTTCAACTCGTTGATCTCCGATTCTCTCGTCAAGTCAAATAATTTACGTTTGCTTTGAATTTTGGCCACTAGAAGTCGACAAGTCGCCGTCCCGCGCACTTCTCATTATAACAAACGGGAATTCCCGAGACGAGAATAAAACCAAAGAAAAGCGGGTTTCGAGACACGACTGTTTGCGACTAACCCTTGACTCTCTCGAGAGCTTCCGTGAGTTTGCGTTCTTCCTCGGGAAATCTCGCTTCGGAGCTTATTTCCCTGATACCCAAATACGCCGCCAAGGATTGCACAACGTCACCGGCGAAGTCGGGATCTTGCGTTTGGACACTCGCTCTGCCAGTGTTGCTCGAGCGAAAACAGTGAATACCATTGTCCCGCAAGCAACGTAGCCAAATCTCAATTAATCCGGCTTTGGGTCCATCTTCGGCAATCTCGAGTTCATCGGCGAGCAATAAACTCTGATTGAGCCAGAGGGCGACACGCTGAGGACGTTCAGCGACCTCGAACACGACACCGCAATCGTTCGGTATAACGGTCGAATTCTCGGGTCGGGTGATAACCTCGTACATGCAAAAGCGTGGCAGTTGCCGCGTCACCTCGAAAACCTGCGTAATCGCATTTACGTACGGACGATGTGAGATTTTTGCGCGTATGTGTCCTACGTTTTACACGCAGAAACGAAATACTGAAATATTTCGTTTCTCGTTTTATCGGTGTTTTATTCTACAGAAGTCACGGGGCTCGTGGTGTAAACGGTTCAACGGGCACATGGTGGGGATAACAGCTCGTTGGGTGGGGGTCGTGGGCGGGGTGTGCTGTAGCGTGTGGGGCTGGGCCCAGCCCCCTGACACTGGTAGTTAAGAGGGAATGACACCTTATCGCGGTCGGTATGGTAGAACAATTATAGATTCCCAAAAATCTCTGAAACGGCTCTTCAGATCCCGTCGAAACTTTGCCAAACGACGTCAAATAGATAGACGAATACCTGTCTTCCCCTCAAATTTTCTGAATTTGAGAAAAAAAATGTAGATTGGCTTATCATAAGCAAATCTAGTTTTTTTCCTCAAATTCAGAAAATTTGAGGGGTTGACAGCTGTTCGTCTATGTATTTGACGTCGTTTGGCAAAGTTTCGATGGGATCTGAAGAGCCGTTTCAGAGATTTTTGGGAATCTATGATTGTTCTACCATACCGACCGCGATAAGGTGTCATTCCCTCTTAAAGGCTGTTCGCAAAATGTCCTTGCCGCAATGTGGAGCTAGTAGTCGTGTGACAGGCATACATATATATTTATGTTGCGCCGGTGTTTCGAAAGTCTATAGATATATTTGGAATGATTTTCCGTTCTAATAATTTTCCATTTGAACACAATAAATAATGTCGCCACAACGATAACAGGCGAAAGCTACGAAAGTATCGAATCGTTCAGCTCATCGGAGTATTTAGAGCCGAAGGCTGTCACACAACAGCCAACGCTAGGTAGTGGCGATTTCAAGAACTAAAATGCCGGGGCAAAACGCGTTTTCGCTTATCGTATAGGAATAGTAAGCCAGTGTGAGGGGGCTGGGCTGGGCATACCGGGTAGCAGCGTTGAAGTGGCACGTAGCAGCACACGGGAGTGGGCTTAACGCGTTCAAATGCTCGCCTATGGTAGTGGGGATAACACATTTGAGGCACAGAGTCGCTAATTTTTCGTCTCTTACCCCGAGTCAATCGAAAGATCTTTCATCCTAATCCTTATCTCAATTCTTACCTGTCATCCAAGAAAGTCGAACGTACCTGAAGTAAATCAGCACCGGGCGGCCCCACGCCGACTTTAACGTGAATATCGACTACTCCGTTTTTCGGTGGCCTCAGCTCAATCTCCAATTCGCCAGTGGGTTTACCGGGATGCGCGACGAGTGTCTCGCCGTCGAAGACACCCTCGGCAAACACAATGGCGCAGTGAACGAGAAGTCCGGGACCGGAAGCGAGTGCGAGTCGAGCGGCGCCTCTAGCGGCGAACAGATTAATCGCCAACTTCGTGCCCATGTAACCGCTCGGGAAGGGCGCCTTTTTCTGACGCAGCTCTACCTGCAGAGCTTGCTTTCTCGCCAGTAAGTTTCGCATCGCTTCACCAGGCTCCGGTGACTCCATCGCCGTACCCACTGCATACCCGCGAACTACGAAACAACACGCCAATATATTATCAAAAGCACCAAGAGTCGGCTCCACTTGAGGTCAACAACCGACGAGGAAAAAACATTGGAAAAGTACAACGCCCGGTTGCTGAATTTGGAGGCGGGGGGGATAAAAATGACTATCTCGACGCGAGCGCCACCTATGGACGATTTCGATCAACCGACACGCTCACCTTCACCGGTCACGGAAACTACGACGAGATCCGGTCTCCCGGTGCGTCTGTAATCTGCCTCGACCAGACCGGCTATACCGGCGCTCAGTTGAATTCTAAAAATAACTTCGCCGGTCAGGGTCGATCTAGCGTCGACTTTGCCGCTGCTCCATCCGGTCAACAATTTCATTATTCCGTCTCCGTTCACGTCGAAACTGCGCACCGCAATTGCTCTGTGCTTCGACTTGGAAAAACAAAACACACAATTTCACATCTAATAGAATTTCGTAACGACGAATCTCGCACACGATAATGTATATCCGATGAAATTTTTTAACATTTAGATTCAAGGTTTAAACATTAATAATTGCAACGTCACGGCGATTAGCCCACAACGTACTTTGATTCGCCACAATCTCTGGGCACTTTCGTAAACCCCCACTGTACCGTTGCCAACTACGTATGCGAATTGCCTTTCCGGAAGTGCAACGAGGGCCGTTACCGCCGCGGTCTCCTTCACTTCCCACAGTGTCCCATCTTTCTTCAGTACTTTTATTTCAAAGTCCGCGGTACCAGTGACTAACTGAAATTTTGTTGCTTAAAGTCAATCAAAAATTTGTCACTTGTTTTTAGTTGGAATTAAACACAAAAAAAAGAACCCCAAAAGGAATTCCTTTTATGGCAGGATTATAAAATTAATTAACGGGTCTGCATAAGCTTTTAATTTGTTTAATTTCTTTCTTAATTACATTGTTTAATACCCGAGAGTCTTAACTTTAAATTGCAACCGAGATTAAAAAAAAAAAAAAGCCCAAAATCGACAGAGCTATGACGATTTTTGTGGCAGGCTAAGACAAACTGCCCCGCTATTCTTACTACCCGTTTTGCTTTTGTATTTTTCTCGCAAATATGTTCCATGAAACGTACATGATATCTCAAATCCTAATCCTCTGACTCACTTCAAATTCGAATTCGGCCGGATGATTTTTTTTAAATACGTTCATTCATGAATTAATAATAAATTATTAAAGATAATTCTTTTTTGTTCGAAAGTCGAACTTGTTTTCTATTGCTTGCCATTTTCGTAATCTTCAAATTTTCACAAGTACCCGGTCATGCGAGTTTTATTGTTGAACCAAAAGTACATTGTTCTATTTTTCATTTCGGAGTGCCGTATTGCCAGAAGTATCTATACCTATTGGCCATGCAGCAACGGCGGCCTTACAATTAGTTTGAATGACAACGCGATGGTTTTTTCAAAAGTATTTTTCAATTTACAAAAAATCTAAAACTAGACTATGTATTAGCTGTGTGTAAAATCTCGACCTCGTCATCCCAATGCTCTGATCAGAAGAGAACAAAACGATAATCGACTTGTTTTTTGGGCCTTGAGCTTATGCACACTATTATCATTACTATTATGCGACGTTGGCGATCTAGAAATTAGGTGTTTTTTTTTTTGCGAACGCGAACCTCGTTTTCCCCATCCCCGTTGAAATCGAATATGGTCAGAGACTTGACCACGTCGCCCATGACCGTCCAAAATAGTTCAACTCCCTCCGCATCGAGCACAGTAACCGAACAATTGCCACCAATTACCACCACCGATTTTGGCAACCATCCGAGTTTCCCGATCACCATACAATGAGCTCCATCTGGCATCTATTTATCAAGAAAAAGATCTCTCGAAATGAAGTAACAAACAACTTTGTACTTGCTATTGTTAAATTGATTTACCTGTTTGTAAAACAGATCGGCGTTTTCCTCAACCTGATAAGCGAGCACGTGAGTCAACGTGCCGATT
Source organism: Ophion obscuratus (assembly GCA_964007375.1). Classification (NCBI taxonomy): domain Eukaryota; kingdom Metazoa; phylum Arthropoda; class Insecta; order Hymenoptera; family Ichneumonidae; genus Ophion; species Ophion obscuratus. The sequence goes on from OZ023321.1 coordinate 703,705, forward strand.
AGAAGAATGTCTCGCTCGTCTTCACCCAGTCGCCCGGTACACAATGCGGTCACCTAGAATTTTGTGGAATAAATATTTCGAAAGAAAGTACGAAAAGCTATGTTTTTCGGAAATTATTATAATTTTTCTATTGCTATTGTTATTTTGATCACTACTATTGTTGCTAAAGTTACTATTAAAATTACTACTGCTATTATTAACATAAATTATGATTGTTGTCATTAGTAGTGCTGCTGCAGGTATTTATGTACTATTCTTATCATACCAATAATAATAATAGTAATTATTTTCTTAACCGAGCAACCTAGTACAAAGTGCGAAGTATTCGCTTTTAAAACGATTCATGGTTATCATCATGACTAGTACTACTACTGATGTTAGTGTTATTAAAATTATTATTTAAAAGGTAAATTATCACCTGGCCGCCGATCTGAAGCTCGGCGAGTTCACCGCTCCAGGCCAATCTACCGTCCAATTGTTCTTGTCCCGTTTCCAGGCTGCTCGATGCAGGCCGACGATGCGGACTATGAACCAAAACATTTCCCGACGAGGTACTCGCGACTAGGCAGGCGTGCGAACCGTCAAATTTTCCGCAGCTAATCAAACTTTGCTCAACCCTTCTCTGCAAATTCAACGAGAAAGCGGCCATGTTGTGCCGACGAACAAACTATGACTGGATCAATCGAACTTTTCGTATCTAACGCACACACTGCCCTGGACTTCCACCTGTATATTGTCCACCTGGTCGCACGGGCCGGCAACGTGGGAGTTATCGATTTTTTTCACGGTCCGCACGCCGTGTAACGTAAACATTAATTCAACGCGCGATCGCTATTCCCGTGAAGGGGGTGGATGTGAAAGAGAGAGAAAGGGAGGAATCGGTGAAAAAATGCTGCGCCAATTGGTTTGTTGCTCATCTCAAACGAGATGAACATGTTTTTGGTTCAGTTTTTTTCATTCAGATCCTTTTTACTTTTTATCACATATCGTCACTTCGCCGTTTTCGATGCTTAGAAACGCTTACACACGCACACACGCACACACACACACACACACGCGCGCGCGCACACACACGCACACACAATTGACAGTATATATAAATTATGATTGTTTCTATTCATTTATTAAAAGGAATACCTTTTTTTTTACCGGACATTCTTTTTTATTGCGAATTGATTCCGGTTTATTTGGCATCAGACATCAGACATCACAGACACACATATAACACTACACGAACCCAAAAAAAAAAAGAATAAGTGGCTGAAGATCACCCGCTATATGTTAGAAAATATATTTCGCCAAAGATCAGAGAAAGGAAAGGAGACCGCGCTTCTTCCGACATACGCAATTTTTTTTTATTACAAACGTTTGTTACAAACGTCATTGATCAAGCGAGGCGGAAAGATCTCACCTCGCTGAGCATTGGAAATGTAAGGGAAAAAAACATTAGGTCATCATGAGGATACATCTGACGACCCGTGGCTGTGGAAAATCGTGAAGGCGATAATGTAATTATTGTCTCTGAACGGCGTTCCCGGCAGCGCCACCACCACTGCCACCCGCGGCTTCCGGATTCACCGCTGACGTCATCAGGAGGAATATCACTCCCAGAACTACGTAAATCCACTGTAACATAGAAGCAGAAAGAAACTATGTATGAACCTTGTTTTTATGCCACATCTACTGATATTTCGGTCCTTGGGTCGATGGGAATTTTTACGACAGAAAAGATATGGGAATGTGCAAATTTTGAACGACATATTTTGAGAGTTTCAACTTTGTGAGTAATTTTGAGTATGAAAAGACTGTTTTCTGAACATTCGTCCTCCATCAAGACCAAATCCTCTCAGAAATTTTATCAAAATTCAATCCCGACATGGCAAATGTTTCACAGACCTATAATTATGAGTAAGGATAGTAGAATGTAAGTAAATTACAGCTAACGGGATATTTAAGATGAGGAGCAAGTTACACCGCAAAAAGACGTTTTCTTTTCTGAAAATTCATATATTGAAATGTCAAATATTTTACCGATTTGTGCAAAATTGAATGCAAAAATACCTCGTACGATACTCTATTCTGGTGTAAGAGTTTACCCAGATATCCAATAAATGAGTAGGGTTACAGCGTGGAATAATTTCCTAAAAATGAACATTCCCTTGGAATCAAAAGCGTCTCACCGAGTTTTGCTACATTTATTTAGAAACATACTTCCTATCATACGCAATTGGCATGCAAAAATTCAGCAGAGAATTTCAAAAACTGTCCAAGTGTTTGCGTGTGCAATGAAACTAACGCACATTTTTAAACTTGTAACTTTTTTAAGTTCTGGCATATTCCGACCGTATTTCGATGAAAATCTTGAAAAAAAAAAAACATGACAAGACAAGAAAATTGTACAAGGGAGGAGAAGGGAAGGGTGCTCACGTATTTGGACAGCAGCGACCGATTGTCTTGAGTTTCGCCTCTCTCACGGGCCATTTTCTCTCGTGCCAGTTTAAAGATGTAGGATGCCGTGTCGGGTACCGGGCCACCATCCGGATACTCCACTTGAACGCTAGTTGTCCACATACTCGTCCCGGGTCGATCCAGGCTGCAGGGACCGGGCGACACTTGAGTTACCGAGATCGGTTCACCTTCGCTGTCAAACCACACGGTAAGGATATCCTCCAGCTCGGTGCCGAATAAGTGACACTGCAAGACACATAATAAGGGAACTTAGCAAGCAATATGTTATGGATCGGCTGACAAAGAAATTCATCGACATTTACCGCCGGTACGGAAGTGAGAAACGTTCTTTCGATGCCGGAAGAGCCACGGGCTTGGACTTTGAGTCTGTACTTGCTGTTGGCGCGGGCAAGCCGTTCAAGGCTAGCCATTTGATCGGCCTTGAGGCCGCTCTGAGCGAGGCTCGACGCACCCGTGCGTACATTGGAAATTGTCACGTTCCCACGCTCCTCGTAAATAGGCACCGGATCGTCGTTGAGGGCGTGCCATAGCCTCAACTGGAGCCATCCTTCATAATCGAATTCGCTCTGCGTCGATAATGAGAATGAAGCAAACAGGGATACAGTAAGAAAGCACATTCGGCAGTATGATGAGGCTAGGGCTATTAGAATTCAAGTATTCCGTTATAACCCTGCCGTCTCGTGTCAAAATGTTGGCTCCATCAATCGCGTCGTTTTCAAGAAAAACGAGATCACGTTTTCGAGTTGGAGCCGTCCCGAAGTGGGACAGTTCGACGCGGATAAATGAGAAAAAAGGATGGCACTCACCCCTGACGCTGCGGAGCACAGGCTCGCGATAATACAAAAGGCCACGTACGGCAAATACATTTTTTCCCACTAAATTCGTATTATCTTTGGAATAAATATGGTGTTTTGGTTATATCGCCAATCTCATAGCGCACACGCGATCACTCTTGGTTTAAGATTCGCACGTTTATTCTGTCGTTTCTCATAATTCGCTTGCAAATCGAGCCTTCCTTTCGCGGTTCGCGTGGCTTATTTTTTCACGTATTCATTCTCGATGCCCGAGGCACTTATCTAAGTTTCAGTTTTGGAAATCGCGATGGCGACAATTGATTTGAGGTTAAGACGCGTTATGGCTGGGTCACCCGCACTCCGCAGTCTTCGTTCGTTCTCGTGAAGCTTCGATTCGCGTTCGGCCGTTCTCGCCGCTCGGGCTTGCTCGGTTTTCGACCCGGCGCGGCGGCCGCAAATTACTGCCGACACAGCCAGAAAGACGCGCCGTCAACAATATCGCAGTTTATACCGCTTTCACTATATTGTTTTTCTTACGAGTAGTCGAATTTCATATTGAATGTAAGTAGGGATCCAAATACACGGTGAGTACACAATTATCGAAATTTAACTCGAATTTATACGTTTGAAAAGGGAATGTAGCTAGCGCCGGTGGCAATTGCGCGCTTTTTTGAGGTTATGTTTTCCTTACCCATTTATTTATAAAGAAAATTGCTCTGACTAGGGTATATACGTTCAATATAACCTCCGCAAAGATGAAACCGTGTTCAGTGCGACAAAAAAATCGCACCAAGGGTCAAATTTTGAGAAAGCCGAAATTTTTTTATATTTCGTATTCGCATATACTGGAACCTATGCAGATGGTTGAAAGAAAATTAAAAGAAGTTTTTACAGCAAATTCGTTCAAATTCAAAGCTGCACGTATAAATAAGTAAAAAAGAATTTTTATTCCAGATGGACGACACGGATCCGACAAGTGTAATCCAGATGATCAACGACCTCAAGTCATCGTCCTGTGGTTATCGTCGCAACAGCGGGGTCTCTGTGCGTTTGTCGGGCACAGGGGTGCCGATGACACTGTTCGAGGAGCCAGCAGTGTGCGAAACACCACCCAAGCGCAAGAGGCTCGATGAGTCTACGAGTTCGTTCAGGGCAGGCACGGAGGGGCCTGGACTGTCGTCTTCGACATCCTCGACACCACCGGCCAGTCCCTGGGAGTGGAGACGACTGAAGGGCGAGCTTGTGTCGCTGCGAACACGGCTTTCGCATCAGGAAGCCAATGTTCAACAGTTGCACAAGATACGTCGCCAGATGGAGGAAGTTTTTGACAAGGAGAAGAGCATAATGGAGAATCAGGCGGAGCTCGACCGACAGACGATAAAGCAGTTGGAGGCTAGGCTCACGGCTACGAGACGAACCTGCCACGATGCCCAGGAGTCGCAGGCAAACGCGGAAAAGGAATTCTCGCTGGCGCGATCAAAACTGGAGGCCAAGGTAATCACGTCCTTCCTCTTCCAGCTGAATTTTTTCTCCGAAAGAGCTTTTGGCGGATGCTCTTGGTGAATGTAGTGAAAGTCAAGGCTTGTATTACCCATATCTACGATTTACGATCTTTGACATTGCATTATGAACAAAACATATGTGGAAAAAACAAGTGCGAATTAAAAACTCGCGCTTTCTTCTCTGAATTTCCTTCGCGAAGCAAATGAAATTTAAAAATCCGGCGCGTCGACCCATGATACCCCGTGAGAAAAATTAAATGACGTGTAAGTTTTTAATGAGCACAATTTCGTTACTTCGTACACGCTCGGAGCATAGGTGGCAGCCTTGATGAACGAGAATGCGAGACTATCCGAGGAGATGCACGCCCGAGGGCCAAGCATGTGCGAAAAAACCGAGGAGATAGCGCGCTCGAACGAGGAGAACGAGCTTCGGGAGAAGCTGGCACGTGCGGACGAGCGAATCGCCGAGCTCGAGGAAAAGCTACGACGCAGTCGCGAATCGCAACGGGACGCGGAGCTGCGCTCGGTCGATTTTCAGAACACTCGTATCAAACTCGAGAATCTCGAGGCCGAGCGGGCACTCTGGGAAGAGGGCAAATTGCTGTCTGCGCGGGCTGCACGGGCCAGCGAATTCGAGCGAGAACTCATCGCGGCCCGCGACACAATCGCCACGATGCGCGAATCCGTCAGGGGCAAATTATTGCTCGAGGAGGAGATGCGCAACATGCGACAACGCCTCGACCACGTGGAGAGCCTCGAGGAACGTGTCGCCAAATTGGAGGCCGAGAAATCCGAATTAACGCGAAAACTTGATAGATACGAGAGTATCGGGTTCGCTGGTGATCCAAACGCTCTCAGGCGCGAGATCAATCGTCTTCAACAGTCCGAGGCCGTTCTTACCGCCGAGGAGGGACAATTGCGCTCGCGAGTCGAATCCGCCCAACGGGAAAACGCCAATCTCGCTAAAGAATATGAAGAGGCTAAGAAAACCACCAACGAGATGATTCTCAGCAACGAACGGCTCAACAAACTTGTCAGTAGATTGCAAAAGAAGATGATACTCGTCACGAGAGAACGCGACAGCTACCGGCAACAGCTTGATCTATACGAGAAAGAAATCACCACCGTCGTCGACAATAACGGGACCGCGCAGGTCGAAAGAATTGCCGCTCTTGAAAGGGCCCTCGACGGGTACAGGTGCGCGCCATTCACTTTATTTTATTTATAAACCAGCTTTTCGTCCGTAGCAGACGTGTGTCGAATGCTCCTTAATGAAATGTGCTCCTGAAGTGTTTCATTGCGGAAAACGTTGAATTGTGGTGAAGAGCAGAGTTTCAAATACATCTGACCAGACATTTCTTTTACCATATAAACTTTGCTACCCCCTTTTCCCCTTAAGGATTGAATTTCCAAAAACGCTGACATTTCACTAATTGTGTCTAGGAGCAGTTATACAATGTTTAAAGTAAATTTGACCAGTTTTTTTTTTCTTTAATTTTTCGTGCAAACTTTGCTACCCCCTTTCGTTTAGGGGTTAAATTTCGAAAAAAACTAAAATACATATTTTATTAATTGTGTTGAAGAGCATTAATACTAAGTTTCTAGTAAATCTTGTGACGATTTTTTTTAAATTTTCCATTAAAAATTTGCCACCCCTTTTCTCCCCTTAGGGATTGCATTTCTAAAAACGCTGAAATACGTGTTCCATTAATTGTGTCACAGAGCATTAATACCAACTTTCAAGTAAATTTGACCATAAAAATATAATTTCCCATACAAACTTTGCCACCCCCTTCACCCCCTTAGGAGTTAAATTTCGAGAAATACTTTTTTAAACGGTGCCTCCAATATAAAATCAACACTTTCTCCAAATTTGATGTTTCTACCTTTAGCGGTTTAGGCCGGGCGAAGATGACAGTCAGTCAATCAGGATTTTGCCTTTTATATATATAGAATATAGATAGATTCGTCCGCGGGCATCATAGACCACTTTGCACTCGAGCAAAATATTTCTCACCGTCTTCTTTATGTCATTTATTTTTCTATTGGACATTTCTTATTATAGTGCAACGTAAAATCGTTCTTTATACGATCATTTTGCAACTTTGTTCTTCATTCTTTATTCACGGTTTTATAATTCCAAACAGATACTGTCATTTAGTCATTATAGTTTTTCATCGTAATTCACTCTTGTGACATCGTGAATATTTTCTTGCTCAATGGATTTCTGTTTGAATAAATTCATTTATTTTCATTAAACCTCCGTTTGTATATTCTTTTTTGACAATTCTCAATTATTTGTTCTTTATTTAAATAATTAAATTAACTAATTTATTAACTAATGCATTTTTCATAAAATCTTGATTTGTATATTCTTTTCCCCCAATTCTTCGTGATTCATTCTTCATTTCGATAATTTATGAATCAATTCATTAAATTATTGATCTTATTAAATTAAATCTCAATCTGTATATTATTTTTCTCCAATTTTCGATTAAACGAATCTCCGTTTCAATAATGTCAAAAATCCAATAAATCAGGACCGTTTTATTGAAACAGAGGTTTAAATTGAAACGCAATAATTCAAAATTCATAATTACTATAATTCATAATTTATTTGCCTCGTAATTCTCAATGTAATGAGTCTGGGTGTCATTCTTCCAGAGATCTGGTGTCGAAGTTGGAGTCCGATATGGAGGGCATACGTAGCGCCGCTGACAAGGACGAGTGTCAGAGGTTGCGCGTAGAGATCGAGCGTCTCAAGGGTGAACTCGAGCATCGCGCGCTGAAAGGAGACTTCAATTGTAACGCCAGGGTATTGCATTTCACGATGAATCCGGCCGCGATAGCGAGTAAGTTCGCCGAGGAAAAGCAACAGGCGCTTTTGCGCGAAGTCGAAGAGTTACGAGCCCGAGTACAAGTGGGCGTTGGTGCTTCGACTGTCGGGGTCTCGTCCCTTCAAGCTCAAGGTTTGCAGAACCTCCATTTTTTCCTATTTTTTTTCCCGTCCGATAGATCGTATCGGAAATACATTTACAGGGAAACTGTTTCTTCTTTGACTTCCATTTTTAAACATATTTTCGATATTCAACAAAATATTTAGTTAATATTTTCTACTGATTTATTGGGTAGCTATTTGGCTAAATATTCAAAATATCTTAAAAAATTGAATTCAAAGACGAACAAATTCAGACAAAACGTATCTATTTTGTTACACGAAGGAGAATTCTGAAATGAAAAATATTGGTTCCCAATTGAAGAGTTCAAACTAACCTTAAAATAGCCTTGAAAATTGCCACCGAGAAAAACTAACCAGCACCATAATTTTTTCTCCTCATAATTATGAATCTTTTGTTTGAAACATTTTTTCCTGAAATGTTTACATTTTTAATTGTTAATTTTTTTTCTTTTCGGCTTCCAGAAGTCGCCGAGCTTAAGCAAACCCACGAGATCAAGATAGCCCGTCTTAAGGAGGCGTTTAAGCTCTCCTCGCAGGAATATCGGCAGGCCTGTTACCAATTGTTTGGCTGGCGAGTCGATCGCACGAAGGAAGGCGAGTACAAGCTCTTCAGCCAGTACGCCGAGTCACCCGAGGATTTTCTCTACTTTCACGTCGGTGCTGAGGGTGTCGACCTACTCGAGACCAATTTCTCCGCAACTCTCGGAACCCTCATCGAGCGCCATCTACAGATGCAGCACAGCGTACCAATGTTCATCAACGCGGTACAGTGCGATCTCTTCGCTCAACAAACCGTCACGAACGTCGTTTGAACGCTTCGAACATTCTTGAGAAACGAAAAAACAAACGAGAAAGAGGATGGAACAAAATGTGCGCGTTCGGCGGAAACTCGCCATGCAACGTGCTCTCGCTCATGAATAAAGTGCTTGGAATTGAACAAAGCGTGCGTTTCAAATGTTGAGGGATACAGGAATTCACAACCTAGGTACATATACAAATATAAATAAAACAGTGGAATTTGATCGTTCACATGATATATGTGACATGATACTGCCGCTCAAAAGTTTGGATGCACCAGTCGATATTTCTTGCCGCAATAAAAGTTACAAAGTTTCGTCAAAAAAAAGATAACCAAATTTACCGAACGGCATTTTGAGGAGAACAAATTCAGCTCTGTTTTGCTTTTTTGAAATCTTTTTCGACCCGGTACGCATTTTTGTACGTAACTGTTTTTCAGCTTTTTTCGACCATCGAGAATTGGGTGCAAGACTTATGGAAGTAGAATTTGTCGTGTCTATCCATGATAAACTTGAGCGGGGTAGCAAGAGCTCCATTTTTTAAAAGTTTTGTACTATTTTTTGCTTAAAAGAGTAATTCTGGAAAATGTAATGTAACTCAGGAACTATAGGGTTTAAGAAGAAATAATAAGTCAAAGATGTAAAAAGTAGCGTAAGTTTATACTGGATAGCCTGGAATTTTTTAAGAATTTTCCTGTGAGATTTTTTTTTGACTATTTTCGCTCGACACTGATGAGTAGGATGGCTTTAGTCGAAAAGTATGGCATTTAGGACAAAATATCAGGAGAAGCTCTTTCAATTTTAGATTACAAATTGGCTTAAATTTTTTAGGCTTTTGAAATTTTTTTCGACATTTTTTCGACTGAAATTCGTAGAATCGTCCAAAAAATTGATTGGCGTATCTCCAAAACTATTGTGTTGGAGACAAAATATCAAGAGGGGAAAATGTTGCAGTGTTTCGTTTTGAATATGTCGACATTTTTTCAGATTTTTTGTGAAAATTTTATTTTACAATGTTTCAATAGCACCTAAACCGACTGACAAAAACATTGTAAACAAATTTTTTTTAATCTGAAAAAATGTCGACGTATTCAAAACGAAACACTGCAACATTTTTCCCTCTTGATATTTTACCTCTAACACAATAGTTTTGGAGATACGCCAATCAATTTTTTGGACGATTCTAAGAATTTCAGTCGAAAAAATGTCGAAAAAAAATTTCAAAAAAAAATCTGAGTAATTTAAGCCAATTTGTAATGTAAAATTGAAAGAGCATGTCTTTGACTTTTCCTCTTAAACCCTATAGTTCTTGAGTTACGTTGCATTTTCGAAAATTTGCCTTTTTTAGCCAAAAATGAAATAACTTTGCGAAAAAAAATCGTACAAAACGAAAATGGAGCTCCTGCTACCCCGTTCAAGTTGATCATGGATAAACGTGACACATTTTTTTCCATAAGTCATGCTTCTTTTCCATGAGTCATTCTTCTCTTCTGCCATAGTAAATCCTTTGCTTTCGTTCGTCTACTGGGTTTGTGTACTCTTTTCGTGCGACACGAAAAATCCGGCGAAAATTTCAGCAAAGCGCGACGAAAAAAAATCTACTCTATCACACAACTATTACACATTGCATGAAATATATTTCGAACAAAGATGCGAGGTTATTTAATTGACCAGCTGATCAATTAAAACATCTGATTGGCTGGTGCAGCGATCCAGAACGATGACTGCAACTATATAAGGAATGCCTGAGACACGAGAGCTTCAGTATCGGAGCTCTCAGCCCTGATGATGCAGACTGTAACGTTTGCGAAACGTCGGCACAACGCTGATCCTCAACACGGCCTCCATCCGGAAGCCACATACTCTTCTCATTTTGAACTTTGTTGATACATTTTTGCTAAATTTATGCGTCCAGTCCTCGATGGTCGAAAAAAACCCCGAAAAACAGTCGCGTACTTTGGTCGAAAAAAAAATCATAAAAAATATTGCAAAAAAGCAAAACAAAGCTCAATTTGTTCGCTTCAAAACGACGTTCGGTACATTTGATAATCTTTTTTTTTTCTCCAAAGCTATGTAACTTTTAGTGCGCCAAGAAATATGGACTGGTGTATCCAAACTTTTGAGCGGCAGTGTGTATATACTTATATGTTTATCGATGATTTTTCATTTTTTAAAATAATATATACATTAATAAAAGTTTTATATATATATATATATATATATATACACACACACACACACACACACACACACACACACACACATACAGTGGGTAAAAAAAGTATTTGTACATCTCACACGAAATTGCTGTTAATTTGGCTGCATTTTTTTGTTCGTGTTTTCCCAAAATTTTTGTAAATAGATACCATTTATTTAGGATAAGCTATCGAACACAGAAACTTGATAATGCATTTTATTCTTTTCGAAGGATAATTTCAAAAAGACGACGTGGTCGAATACTTTTTTTTACCCACTGTATATACAGGGGGTCCCATTGTCTCGAAACATCTTAATAATACAAAAACATCGAAGTCAGACGGAATATGCCGCGGCACGTATCGAGAAGATTCGGACGAGTAGTAAATTGGCAAAATAACTTCCAAGGTCTATTGTTAAAAGAATGGAAATGTTTTTTTTTTTACAGCGGCATGTCATTCTACGTGAGAAAAACAGGATACTTTTGTTCGACATTTTGTTTATTGAGCCATTATTTGCTGATATTATCAATTTTTTTTTTTTAACAAACGAAGTAATTTCGAAGGTAACCATGTAAGCTATTTTTGTCATTGATTTGATGAGGTATATGATGGACACTGTGATGCGGAATGCGTGTCTCAGTATCTGCAGAGAGACACTCTTTTTAAGCTTATCAATTATTTATTCGTCGTATTAATTTACATTCAGAACTGGAAGGCCATTATTTTCAACGTCTAACGTAAAGAAAAAGAAATAATACCCAAATAAAAAAGTATGGACGAAAGTAACCTACTTTGTCCGTGGAAAAAGATGCCACGATAAGAAAATATAGGCTAGCTGATATATAGTTGACCTAGAAAACGGTCAGCAAATAAAATAAAGAAATTATCTCGCGATTTGATTCTTCGTTTCCTCAGGATTTTTCGATTCTCAAGATGAACGGGACACCCTGTATATATCGGCGCAGCGATATTTGATTTGACGTGGAAATTTCGTGAATTCCAAAGACTCGTCGTCGCGTACGATTGTGAACGCGTATTCGGACGACGCTTGGTCGGATTCTCGAACCTTGCATTTCGCGATTACGTTCCAATCGTCCGCGGTGCTGCGCGATCGAAAGTTTCCGTAACCGCGAGCACTGCGGCAAGGAAAGACGATGCAAGCGAGTCTCGCACTCGATTGAACGGCAGTAGCGGGGAACGGGGCGCGTGGTAAGGATCGAAAGAGGCCACGGAACGAAAAGGGAGTTGGATGAGATGTATAGGACGAGAGACAGGGAAAACCCTTGTCAAATTCCTGAGCGTCTGTCCGTGGTTACTTCGACTGTGAGAGGTCGATTCCTCGTTCGGTTGATTTCCCTCTGTCTATACCGGGGCGGCGTTTCGATATGCGGTCGCCGGGATGCAGTCTTTGGCCCCGCAGGCTCGAACCGCGTACGTGATATCGACCACCCTGGACCTTGGTTGTTGATTTCAAGGTCAAACGAAAAGTCGTATCTTTATTTCCCCAGAACGAAACAAGTTTTATTCGAAACACTTTGAATGCCGTTGCGCACGTTTCGGGGGAGTGGCTTGTAACATTTACAAGGGGACACCCTGTATATAGCGTAGGATAGCGGAGTGTGTACTCCGGCGAAGAGTTCGTGCAATGGTAAATAGGGACGAGAGGTTGAAGGGAGTACGCAACTTGGTAGGGATTGGTAAATGCTTTCCCCCCCTGGGGCGTTACGTTGTCTGACGTTGCGCCCGAGTGGAGCGGGGCCGCGACCGCAGGAAGCCCACCGGCCACTTATCGAGTCAGTTTCTACGTACCCTCTTCAATCTCGACAATACCGCGGGCGCCTGGTCATCGGAGACCCCGGGCTACTTATCGAGTCTTGACTTTCCCCACGCGGTTATGCAATATCATTCCGCCCGCTCTCGAGAAACTTCCCGGTACAAAAATACGAGGACAATATTGAAAGAGGTAAAGTCGTCCTGTGAGGGATAAAAAAAAACGAGATATTGAAAACCCGGATGAACGTTCGTAACTGTCGAAATCCGCAGCCACATTCATTAGACTCACAGGACCTACGGTCCTGTCTTCCGCAAGACAGGACCTTGCAAGAAAATTTCCCAAGTCGGGTGCACGGTCTTATTATACAGGTCTTGAAACGACGGTCGTATTTGGTAGGCTGCGAGTGGGCCGCTTAGTGTCCAGCTTTTCTTTCTTATCGCCGCCACCATGTGTCGTTGTGATCGGGGGGACCGGATGGGACTAGCCTAAACTGATCATAAATTGTTTCATCGTATAGGCGCGTGTGTGTATAACAGTTGAAATCGTTCACGCGTATGAAGAAAAGCTGGACACATCTAAATAACTGTTATTGACAGTTTGATTCCGTGGCAATGCCGAAAACCTGTGCGGTTATATTTGTGAGCATGTATATATTTATTTGTTCATTTTTGCATGCATATGGATACTTTTGTAATTTACTTTTTGTGTACTGGATATTTCGTACGAAAAAGAATCAAGAACATGTAAACTGAGAAATTGCAATTCTGAAGCACATGCGCCGTGTACTAGACATAAAGAGATTGCTGTCTCTTTCGCACAGGAGTCGTCCTTTCCTATACGCACCATGCGGCCGAAAATTTGAGCAAAACTAGACGCTAAGCGACCCTTCCCCCACTACCGTCGTTTCAAGACCTGTATATACGACCGTGGTCGCGTGTTAATTAACGCCAGTCACATTTGCTCATACGTCAATTTATCTGCGAAAGCTGCGGGTTTTTACCGCCAGAGGCCTCACGTTCGTTCGCTTACGCGGCGCACACTTCGAAAAGGCGATTTTCCTTTTCCGGATCCGTAACAACGCGACGAAACCGGCTGAGATTGTGCTCAGTCGACGTAGCATTTTAGGAAGAAACGACCGCGTGTATTCAGTTTTCGAAAATCTTGATCCTTTCCAAAAACGACTGAGATTCGTCGCTGCGCTTTGACGTACCTAACCTAGAGAGCGAGGGCGTGGGCATGCTTGCGTCGAAATTTTTCATAAAACGCGACATGCCTTATTCCTAACCCAAAGAACCGAATGCCATCTACGAGCTTGTTTCTGCGAAGCGAGCAAAAAAAAAACGCGGTACACAAAAAGTCCATTCGTCCGTTCACCGAGGGCGAGAGTTGTATCGTGTATCGTCTTGAAATGAATTCCCCGGTGGATCAGAGAAAAAAAAACACCGAGCAAAGCTCTTTCTTCCTGAAAGTAACACGCAACTTCGGTAAAGTGGGAAAAAGAACGTCCGGACACTTTGTAACTGACAAGGAGACGAGCGGAGGGGTTCAATTCCGCGCTGGGCTCCCCGGAAAGTAGAAGACTCCAAGGGGGCCACGAGTCAATGGGTACTCCAACGACTCTCCGGCGACTGGAGATAACGCTGCGCCGAATATATGCCGAGAGTTTCGGAAAAGTCGTCACGGACCACGTGGCTAACTACATAATCATCCCAAGCCGCCCGAGGGACACATCTAGGGAGGATGTCGGAGGACTAGTACCGGAAAGACCGCGTGAAAGGGAGAAGGGGGTAGTAGGAGTGACTGATAAGGTTGGAGCGAGATTCGCAATGACGAAAAAACGGCAATAACAAGCGAAGCGAGTTACCAATTTTCGCCGCGTCCATGCTCGTCAGAGGTAAAAGCGTGTTTCCAAGATGGCGGAGACTCGAGCACAGGATGCATCCTGTCAGTGAAGTTGGCAGATCATTTGTCAGCAGATCAAAATGAAATGAGAGTTCTATCCGCATGCAGTTGAGTTCTATCGCTCCTGATTTTAGCAATAGTTCTGGTGATTTTATTTAAAAAAAGGTGATTGAAAAAATGATTTGCTAACTCCACGTAGCAAATCATTTTCCAGAAAAACATAGATTACCAGGAGTTCATTCTGCATGTGGTTGAGTTCTATAGTTGCTGATAGTTACTAGCATTAGTTCTGGTGATTTTGCAAAAAAAGGAGGTTGGACAACATTTTTTGTATTGTATTACATATTATAGTTCCAGTATTATTCGATGTATTGAGGAAGAGTTCTAATACAGTCGTGCTCTATAGGCCTCCGAAGTAACTCTTGTGGCGCACCCTTGCGGCGAGTTTTGACAAAACTTGGATTGGTTTTCGTCTGCTAGTGCAGTATGCCGGTCGCCATTTAAATCAGGTGTCCAATCGATGATGCTTGCTCAAGCCTAGCTCTTTCGTGTTTGTGCCGGTTTGACTTGGATTGGCGCCATGCGCCAATCCAAGTTTTGCCACCGGCAGCCGTTACGGGGCGCCACCACGAAAGTTACTTCGGAGGCCTATATTGGAATCGGGAAAAATTAGAAAAAGGCCAGTTTTTTGACAGGTGATTTTGTAGGTGCCGCGGGTGCTAATTTCAAGTTTGCCTAAAAATCGGGGTGTAGAATTTTTTTTTGGGATGAAAGGGGATGGGGTAGATTAATGCCAAACTACAACCCCCACGAGGTCGGCACCGGGGGACAAAATGTTCAGAAAAATCCGGGCTTTATTTTTATCTACAGCGCCGAAGTTGTGGAAGTTCATTTTGGGGGGTAAAAAAGTGGGGTGAAATTTTGAAAAATCATTTTGCCCTTCGATAGCTCTTTAGGAAAAATTCATATTAGGTGTACAACTTAGTTCGGTTCGTTTTCAAAAGATGACTCTAGGTGCTATGAATGGTTGACGGCAACAGCTGATTTTTGCTGTATCGCGAAGTATCAACATCTCTTAACCAAATATCGTTTACAGACCTTTGAGTTTTGCGCATCAAGTCTAATTTTGACTGCGGTGAAAATTTCTAATTTCGTCCCAAATAAGCACCATTTGCGAGAAGTGTTGATTTTTTGTTTCAATTGGAAGAAAAGTGCAGCTGCAGCCCGCCGAATGCTTGTGGGACCATCGTGGAAGACCTTTACAGGCAACATTTGATCCGTTTAAAGGGAGCTATAGCCGAAAAACGTCCAGAATATGCGACCAGACACGAGTCCATAATCTTTTAACATGACAACGCTCGGCCTCACGTTGCTATTGTGGTTAAAAATTATTTGGAAAATAGCGGGTGCGAAATTCTGGCTCAGCCGCCTTATAGCCCAGTCCTTGCCCCTTCCGACTACCATTTGTTTCGATCGATGCAGAACGCTTTGACTCAAATACGCTTCACGTCACAACAGGGTATCAAAAATTGGCTCGATTCATTGTTGGCTTCGAAAGATGAACGCTTCTTCCGTGACGGAATTCATAAATTGCCAGAAAGATGGGGAAAAGTAGCGGCTACCGATGGACAATATTTTGGTTAATGTATTAATTCATTTTATCATTCAAATAAGTGCGTACTTTAAGCGAAAAAACGGACCGAATTAACTTGTACACCCAATACAATTTTTGTTCAAATAGGAACGTTGTAGCCCTTGAAAAGACGCGTCGATCGAGTATTCAATCATCCCTCTCCAATAATATCTTCACCCCCAAACGAATTGTTGAAGTATAAAAAAAAATTGTTTATTAAATAACTAAAAAAAAACGATTTTTCGGGGATGGTTTGAATGTACGAAATGTAAGGAATTTTCTCTATATTTTCGTTCCTATGGACCACCCTTGAAATTTGCTTTTTCGAACCCCTCTCAGGGGTTAAAAATTCAAAATGAAATTCCGGAAAAACTATTCACCGAAAATAAAGAGATACAAGTTTGGCGCTATGGACAAAAATGTAGCTGAGGGTTCAAGCTACAAATTCTTCCACGGCGGCGAATTCGTACGGTCAATAGTTTTTTCAGAATTTCATTTTGAATTTTCAACCCCCGAAAGTGGTTGAAAAATTAAAATTCAAGGGTGGTCCATAGAAACGAAAATATAGAGAAAATTATTCTCTACATTTCGTACATTTTAACCATACCCGAAAAATCGATTGTTTTTGAGTTATTCAACAAACAATTTTTTGTATTGTAACCATTTTTTTGGGGGTGAAAATATTTTCGGAGAGTGATGATCAAATACTTGATCGATGCGTCTTTTCAAGTGCTACAAAGTTCCCATTTGAGCAAAAAGTGTTCGAATTTCCCCAAAGAGTTATTGAATTAAAGCTGATTTTTCAAAATTTCTCCCCACTTTTTTAACCCCAAAATTAACTTCCCCGACTTCGGCGCTATGGACAAAATTAAAGCCTGCGTTTTCTGCATATTTTGTCTCACGGCGCCGACCTCGTAGGGTTTGTAGTTTGGCATTAATCCACCCCCACCCCCTTTCATCCTCTAAAAACTCCTACACCCCGATTTTTAGGCAAATTCGGATTTAGCACCCGCGGCACTTACAAAATCGCCTGTCAAAAAAGTAACCTTCTTCTAATTTTTTCCGATTACGGGGTTTTTCAGCGACAGCACGACTGTACTTTTCTGACATTTAGCGATTTTCAAATAATTATTAACCATTTTTACGAGCATCTCAACTATACGAGTGTGATACGCTGATGAGATATCATAGTGTTAGTATTGTTTTATGTAGTCGAGAACAGTTATGGCTTCTAGATATTGTCAAATAATTATTGACAATGTTTATCAGCATCTCAACTATATAACTGTGAAGTGCTTATAGTTAGGCGTGAGTTAATGTGCTTTTTGTGTGAAATATTATAGTTCTGAAAATAATTGATGCATTCGAGAAAACTTCGGGCTGCAAGCTATTTGTAAATACAAATAGCTTGCAATAGCTACACAAGTGTGATCAAGTGGGCTTTATGATAGGCTGATGGATAGGCGTTAGTTCTAGAGGCTTCCTTCGTGGAATATTATAGTATTAGTATTGTTTCGTGTATTCGAGGAGATTGGTGACTTCCAGATATATTCAAATAACTATTTTTACTAAATTTAAGACATTCTAACTCTACAAGTGTGATCTGATGATACATGGGCGTGAGTTTTAGGTGTTTTTCGTGTTGAATATTATATTATTGGTATTGTTTGATCTACGCGAGAAGAGTTCTGACTTGTAGCTATTTAAAACTAATTATTAACAATAGTTATCAGCATCCCACTATACAAGTGTGGTATGCTGTTGGACAGGCGTGAGTTCTAGGTGCTTTCGGTGTGAGGTATTATAGTTTTGGTATTGTTCCATGTATTCAAGGTAAGTTCTGGATTCCAGCCATTTCACACAAGAAGAACTTACAACTCACGCCTATCCATCAGCAGGTCACGCTTGTATTGTTGGAATACTGACAACAGTTGTTCATAATTATTTTACAGTAGCTAAATACTACAACCGTTCGCGAATAAATCAACAATACCAAAACCATAATATCTCACACAAAAAGCACCTAAAACTGCCGTCTATCCATTAGTAGATCACACTTGGATAATTGGAATGCTGATAATAATCGTTAATAATTATTTAGAAATAGCTAAAAGCTGGAAATCTTAGCGAATACATTAAACAATACCAAAGCTATAATATCTTACACAAAAATCACCCAGAACTCACGCCCATTCATCAGCAGGTTACACTTGTATAGTTGGGATGCTGATAACAATTGTTCATAATTATTTGAAAATATTCACAAACCAGAATCCTTCTTCAGTACATAAAACAATACCAAGGCCACAATATCTCACACAAATATCACCCAGATCTCACGCCTATCCATCAGCAGGTTACACTTGTATAGTTGAGATGCTGATGGACATTGTTAATATTTATTTAACAATGGCTAGAAGCCAGAACTGTTCTTGAATACATGAAGCAATACGAACACTATAATATCTCATACAAGATGCACCTAGAATTCACGGCTAACCATCAGCAGATCACACTTGTATAGTTGAGATGCTGACCAACATGTTTACGAATTATTCAAAAATAGCTGTAAGCCGAAACTTTCCTCGAATATATCGAACAATACTGAAACTAAAATGACCCACACATAAAGCATCGCGAACTTACCATTCTCCATCAGCACATCACACTTGTATACTTGAGATACTGATGAACGTTTTTAATAATTTTGCAAAAATAGCTGAAAGCAAGAACTCTTACACTTGTATAGTTAAGATGTTCGTTAAAAATAATTATTCAAAAATCGCTAAAAGCCCGATCTCGTCCTCAAAACATCGAAGAATACCGCAACTATAATATTCCACTCAGTACGCACCTACGACTCAAGCCTATCCGTCACCATATTTCTATGGGAAGTTATAAATAACAAAAATTTCAAACGCCTTTTTTTGTATAATCATCAGAACTATCGCTAAAAATTATCAGAAACTATAGAATACATGCACAAATATTCCCCGGCAAATTATCTGCTACGGGAAGCCAGCAGACGATTTTTTCAATCACTTAAAAAAAAAAATTACCAGAAGAGTTGCTAAAAACTATCAGGAACTGTAGAACTCAACTGCATGCGAAGAGAACTATCATTCAATTTTGGTCTGCCGAAATTGTGACAAAAAGTGCTACGATTGACCGAAAACGGTATACTGTATTCAGGGTGTGCCATTCGAGTTGTCGCCATTTTTAAAGGTATTCTAAGGTCAACTTAAGTCTTTCAAATGGAAACCAATATTTTTATATTACAGAATCATTTTTTGCGTAATAAAGTAGGTAACTTTTCTCCGGAACTTTTTGGCATTCGAATTCACTTTCCAAAGATGTTTTGACTAATAGAATTTATACTCAACAAATCAATATGGAGTACTAACGCATCATTTCGTTAAATATTTAAAATATCTTTGCAAAATTGAAGTGAAAAAAGCAATGAAAAGAGATCGGTATATTCTCTAACATAAATCAGTGAAACCGTCCTCCCCCCCCCCCCCCCCCCCTCAACGGATTGCGACTCCTCGTTCTCTTTCCACTCGACGAATAAGCGTTTTTCCCCTAACGACGAAACTAAATGCGCCACGTACGAGGGTTGCAGGGGGGGGGGGGCAAAGTTCGCTGAATATCCTCGTCTACCTCGAGCCTCGAGTTCGGAAGATCCTCCGTAGGAAGGAGTCTAAGACACGAGGATGAACCCAGACAGAAAATCCGATCGCTCCTTAACTACCACCCCACGTTCCTAGCCCAAATCAGCCCTCTCAACGAGGCCTCTGGATGAAATTTGGCAAAGTTTGGTCGATCGTTCGCTCAAGCCTTCTTCTTCTTCTTCCTGTCGCCTTCATCTCGCTATATTCGGACTCATTCGACGGAACCGCACCACCAACAACAATTATCATGTACACGTGTGTCCAATCACGCTGAGAGTTGCTCGGAGTGGAGGCTGCGAAGGATCGACCTATCCTTTGGCTGAGGAAGGGACCCCGACGCGGAAACTCCTAAACTCAAATTCCATTATCGTTAATTATAATCTGATTTAATCGCAAATTCATCACGACTCGGAGCCCCTTACACTCCTCTTCCTCATCCTTGCAATCACTATCGATTCCGCAGCTTGGCGCAACCATGCCTGGCGGTACATGAATATACAACTGCACGGCCGCCGGCGTTTATTCGCCCCCTGCTCCCTTTGGCTGCTCTTCGTTGACTTCGTATCATGTGTGAGAGAGACACGTGATACGCACACAGTACACGCACGAGTACTGTGCGTGCCGGTGTGCGTAACATATATATATATACCTATATTTCGCTACGTCTTTCAACCCCTTGACGTTTGCACCCCGTGAATGGGAAACCGCGGAAGATGATTATTATCAATCGGAAGTCTCCCGGTTCACCGTTTCGAGTTCCGTTCAACTGTTCCAAACGTCGTTTATGTTTGAACTAAATTTCCTGCGTGTGCATGTACACTAGTCCAACAAATTAAAGGAACAGAAAGCTTCGATTTTTTTAAGTGTTTTTTTAAGCGCTGTATCTGTGTGAAAAATGTCTGTATCGAGATGAAAAAAAGCATTTTGAAGCTTCAAGTTTCTAGTTTTGAGATCTGTTGGCAAATTTTTTTTGAGAGCTACGGTTATCGCGCAATCATGAGAAATAGCGCAAGAAAAAAAAATGTCCAAATTTGTTTGTTTCTTTTCAAGGTTCCACGAGCTTAGAAATCTTTTTATTCAGATAAATTAATGGATAGGTCAGATAGCTTGTCTATTAAGCTTCAATTTGTTTAATTTACAAATTAAAAAAAAAGTTAGAATTTTTTCGATTTTTTTTCTCAAATTTAACAAGCAACTAGTGCTAAGTTGTGAGAAAAGTCGAAAAAAGCTGGTCTTTCCATTTTGATGATGATTACACGATGTTTAGGAACAATAGACTTGTTCCTTCAATTGTTTTGTAAACTTTGATCAATCGGTACGGAAAAACAGTGCGACAGATCAATTCGCAAATTTACAGGGCTATTGGGAATACATCAGGTTGAAAAAAACGTGGCAACCCTAGTATTTCCATCAACGCTCGTAGTGTAGTGGTAGATTTACTGAAAAGCGGCAAAACGTCAATTTTTTGTACTTTTTTTCATATCGATGTTAAGGGTGAAAAAAAAACAATTTCTCGGAAAACAGAGAATGAATTTTGTAGGGAATGTATTCGAGTTTTCGAAGCTGCCCTTTAAATCCTTGTGCGATCATTGGTTGCTGAGATATCGATCATCAAAGACAAAAGGATCCTTTTTCATTCAAGGTCGGATATCTCAGCAAAAAATTGACGTAGAGAGACTAATAAAAAACGAAATCGAAGCTGAATAAACAAGCTAACCGACCTATCCATTGATTTAACTGAAAAAAAAATGCCCGAGCTCGTAGAAACTTGAAAAGAATCATAAATTGGACATTTTTTTTCTTGCGGTATTTCTCATGATTGCAACATGTTTTTTTTCTATGTTTGGGTTTGCGTTGTTGTTAACCAACCCGAAAAAAATCATAAAAAAAGGGATGAAATACGAATGCTACAACAATTACGATAAATTGGCTACTGACAGTTCGTTGAAGGCGTCGTGCCGAGACCCCGGAGTACACATATCCTATATTCGTCACCGACTCAATAGAGTAAAACTGCGGCTGCGTGCACCATGGGGGACAATCAAGGGTTTGGGATAACGCGGCCGTGACACCTCCGCGATGGACTCGCGTTCAACGGCCGTTCGGGGACGAGGAGAGGAACGAAAGGAAAAAAGAGGGAAAAAACGACCACACCACTGTTCCCACAGAGCGGTTTCTATTACACTTGGAACATGCAAATTGGATTCGATCGTCGATAAGTTAAGACGGCGTTGTCCTCGGGGGTTAAGGGCGAGCGAGGGGGGGGGGGGTGAGAACGAAAACTTTGGAATACTCGTCACGTATTCGGTCTCTATAAAGTCATACGAAATTTCGCTGCGTCCAACCGTGTAACGTGGACTGCAAAACATACGCGACGACCTCTCTTTCATGAGGGAATTCTGACTAGGGGTGGAAAAAAACCAGCTGAACACGAGGACGTTAAATCGAAAAAAAGTCATTCCTTTCGAGCCTTTCTTTTTTTCCTCGCAAACTTTCAAGTGTATGGTTACAGGTTAAATGTCTTTCCGGCATTTGAAACCACGGAAAAAAATGGACAAACCCACCCCTAAAAACAGCTATACGACACCAACAGTCATTAAGTACAGTCACAGAACGCGAGTCTGCAAGTGTCTACGGACAATTTCATACATCTTAGAAATAAAACGAAAGGACATGTTGGAATTCAGGGCTTTATATAAATTGTTTCCGAAGTAAGACGGTGAGGGAAAGATTGTGGCTGCAGATTTGCTCAAGCAATGTTTCGTGTATCGTGTATCCACATATACGGCAGGTGTGGCCCAGGCTAACGAAACTTGCCTCTGTTTCTTAGCTCCACTACATATATATATATATATATATATATATATATATATATATATATATATATATATATATATACAGGTTACGTATTAGTAATAAGTTGAGTACATAGTACGTGACGACACGTTGGGCTGTTCTTGTGATATTGGGCACAAATGTTCGGGTTCCCTACATACATATATATGCATGTATGTGTGTGTGTATATAACATGTGAGTCACTGGAAATTAGACATTCGAAAATTCTTATATAATCAACACAAAAACAAAATTTTAAAGATGCCGAAAGATCTACATTTCGGGGGCTCAGTTTAAAAAAATGGATCTGCATGAATTAAACTCGGACCCACACAACAGGTGGATTTTTCGATATTTTTTCCGATGCAGCACTGGAATGACGAGATCGGGATTTTGAACACAATTGATAAATAGTTTTTCCAAATTTGAGTTTAAAAAATGTCATACATTGATAAACTATGAATTTCGCTATTAGCAAATGTATGAACATATTAAAAAATCATTCGGTCATACGATAGAAAATGTCATAAACTATGCTCCATTCGACGTTGAAGTTAATGGGACGACTACATTTTTAGATGCGACTTACACCACTTCATCAAACAATTTCGAGAAAAACCTAAGGAAAAAAAGGGTAATTCGCCGCGGGGCGGTTTCCCGTTGCGCCGTCGACGATCCGACCCTTAACAAATATCTTCATAATTCGGTTAATTTTTGACGTTTTTACAAAATCTTTGTTACAATCTAAAGTTAAGACCCTTGGCTATGAAGCTGAGCGATGGAGAAGTTCGCATTTTTTAAATCTCCAGCTTATGGAGAGGGGTCTCCATAAGGGGTCTCTATGAGGGGTTACGTGAAGAAGTCAACCCCATCACAAGGGAACTTCACTTTCAAAAATAGGAAACTCCGAGCGTCTAATTTCTGGTAACTCGTCCGGCACATATATCCATATACACTAGGTGAGTTACCAGAAAGTAAAAACACATACATACGTTTCTATATACATCTATAAATGCCTGTTATATATAAAGTAAATATCTTTACTCAACACAGCGCGTTGCCGAGCTTTCATGATTCAACGGGGGCGGTAAACGCTCCCGCTTTTACGTACGTATATATTCGCATATACGCAAAAGGGATATGGAATAGTTGAGGGTTGGAGAGGGGGGAGGGAGTGAGAGAGATGGAGAGGAAGGAGAGGTGGGATGGATTTTCAAGGGGTTGCACCCCGGCCGCAAAGCCGCAGGATCCGAAAACTCGCTGCGAGAGACCTCCTGAATATTCATCCGGAAAGAGTACAGTGGAACGGAGCGTGAAAGAGAGGGTGTCGAGCCGGATGGGAAAAGCAATGCCAGCGGCAATAAGGCACGAGCTTCGCGAGCCCTTGTGCAGGGGACGACCGTTTCGTCTATTACCTCGGTGAAATTGTTTATCGTACGGCATTTGCTTCATTGTATTATAATATTTGTGGGGAGTTTTTGGTGGACATGCTCGTGGATCGAGGAACGCTTCGCGGTTTTCGGATTCGATATTAAAAGTAGGCGCGTATTTAACGAACAACAGGACTTTAGACCCAACGGAAGGGACAGTGAGACACACATCTCACGAGAGTCGGTCCTCCCGGTCTCTTCTCTTCGTATCTTCGTCTTTTTTCACCCCCTTCCCCCTCTCTCTCACTCCCTCGAGCCGTATGAATATATATGGCCCAACTCTGTGCCACCCTTATCTCTTACGGGGTCTTGGCGCTCGCGAAAACAATCGATGATATATTACTCCCGTTGGTACATTACCGTGGACCCGCGAGCTTCCGGGGCTCTGGCTTCATAGACTTTCACACACACGCACACACACACACGCACGCACACGCACGCACGCACGCGCGCGCGCGCGCGCAACCTGGGCGGTGAATTTCAACTCCTGCGAATTCTTCTAAAAATTAATTTTCCAAAGAAAAAGTCACGCGTAATTACGAGATTAGGAAATCGGCAAAAAAAACCACCACGTTCAGTTACCCAACGAGCGAAATCAATAGTAGGCGGTAAGAAAAAATGCGTAGTGGAGCTGGTTTTCTTAGCTTCCAAGTACTTTCTCGATAAGTCCCTTCGCGCCTTAAAATTTGTTTAAACGAAATGTTGATTTCAAGGACGGTTCTTGGATCGCGAATGTCTACAAAATCACCTTTTCTACCACACACACACACACACACACACACACACACACGCACACACGCACACACACACACGCACACGCACACGCATACGCACACTCACACACGCACACGCACACGCACGCGCGCGCTCGCGCGCACACACACACACACACACACACACACACACGTGTGTGTGTGTGTGTGTGTGGTAGAAAAGGTGATTTTGTAGACATTCGCGATCCAGGAACAGTCCTTGAAATCAACATTTCGTTTAAACAAATTTTAAGTAATGTTCTCTAAACTGTCAGATATATTGACAGTCAGTGTTACAAAGAAATACCGGGCTCACAAACTCTTCCCCGATATATGTGAATGTATCGGAAATATATACGTAAATATGTATATATACGTTGAAATGGTTAAATAAAAAAAAAAACGTTAAAGGCATATTCTTTCTCATATATATATATATGATATGATGTGTGTGTGTGCGCGTGCGTGCGTGTGTGTGTGTGCGTGTATAGTATATTTTAACTAAAGTACGTTAACTAAAGTCACTAAGGCACGCTGTCAATTTTCTATCAGGACAAAACATCGAATACTTCGGTGAAAAAAGACCGTCAACCAATTTACCGAACGGGTTTTTGAAGCGGACAAAGCCAGCTCCATATTGCTCTTTTATTTTGATATTTGCAATTTTTTTTTGTACCCGGTAGGTCATTTTGAAGACGCCGGTTTTTCATGACATTCGCCCTTTGCAAAATCGCGTGCTGGACATTGACGTTATTAATCTCACCATTTAGTGATATGATTTTTGAAAAGGACACCGTTAGCTTTAGTTTGGTTTTTTTTCTTCATTTTGCGATTTTTATACGCAGAATTATTTAGTATTTTCTTGAAAAAAAAAACGGCATCTTTCCGAAATGCCGGCATCGTGCGGCGTAACTTGAAAACTATGAAGTTTGTAATATTAGTCTAAGGGGTAAAAAGTAGTATTTTGTTATTTTGGCATCACCAAATTTTTTAAAGATTTTTTTCCAAAATTTCTTTGTATCGCTATTTTTGGTTGATTGTCGACGATTTGTCTCATTAATTTATTGCCGTTACTTTGAAACAACGATGTTTTAATGAAAATATCAAGAGGAGAAAAGCTATATACACCATTGGCCAAAAGTATTAGGCAACCTTGTAAAATATTGACATTTTAAAAAGTACATAAAACTATTACAATTGTTTTGAACTAAAGCTAAGACGGCATCATCAAATATAAAATAAAATAATAGAAAACCTCGTTTGATGGATTGCAAAACATCTGGACCGTGAAACGCTAAACATGTGAGTGTTTTTAATTTTCACAACAACTTTTACCAGTCTTCATTTGCGATTCTAAGGGTGGACGAGCCGTTTCCTACGATTTCATAAGATCAGCGCGATTCCTTGTTTTCAAAAATGCTGAAAAGTAGTGTTATTTTATACGAAAAACGGGTAAAAATTCAACTTTGGCATAAACAAGGAAAGTCCCAAGTCGAAATATCGAAGTTGAATTTTCATCCGTTTTTCGTATGAAAGCTCACTACTTTTCGGCATTCTCGAAAACAAGGAATCGCGCTGAAGTAATGAAATCGCAGAAAAGGGCTTCTCACCTCTAAGAATTGCAAATGAAGACTGGTAAATGTCGATGTCGAAATGACTATTTTTTGTCGAAATTAAAAAAAACGCACATGTTTAGCGTTTTACGATCCAGATGTTTTGCAATCCACCAAAAGAGATTTTCTATTCTTTAATTTAATATTTGATGATGTCGTCTTAGCTTTAGTTCAAAGCAATTGTAATCATTTTATGTACTTTTTGAAATATCAATATTTTATAGGGGTGCCAAATACTTTTGGCCAAGGCTGTATATCCTTTTCTCCTCTTGATGTTTTCATCAAAACATCTTTGTTTCAAAGTAACGGCAATGAATTAATGAGACAAATCGTCGACTACCAACCAAAAGTGGCGATACAAAGAAATTTTTGAAAAAAGTCTAAAAAAAATTTGGTGACTCTCAAATAGCAAAATACAACTTTTACTCTTTAGAATAAATATTCCAAATCTCATAGTTTTCAAGTTACGTCGCACGATGCCCGCTTTTCGGAAACGTGCCATTTTTTTCAAGACAAACTAAACCCTGTGAAAAAAAACGAAACTGAAGCTAACGATGTCCTTTTTAAAGATCATTTCACTAAATGGTGAATTACTATTTTTCAAAGTCCAGCGCGCTTTTGCAAAGTGCGAAAGACATGAAAAACCGGCATGTTCAAAATGACCTACCGGGTAAAAAAATCCTAAAAAACAACAAAATGAAGCTGGCTTTGTGCTACCACACCAGAAGCTATTCGAACG
This sequence comes from Ophion obscuratus, assembly GCA_964007375.1. NCBI lineage: Eukaryota > Metazoa > Arthropoda > Insecta > Hymenoptera > Ichneumonidae > Ophion > Ophion obscuratus. The sequence goes on from OZ023321.1 coordinate 730,774, forward strand.
TCAAGAGAATTATTTATTCGACGTCTTCAAAAATGTGTCGAGGTTAATGGCCATCACTTCGAACATTCGTTACAATAAATTTTCTACAGAAAAAACTCAATTACATTATTCGGATATTCTTATTGTCAATACCATCACGATTTCCCGTTTTCACACGTGTGTTTTGGCGAAAAATCATTTCAAGGTCATGGATATATGATCATGATATCATAGGTCCTTCGATTAGTCTGAATATCAGCTACAACGTCATAATAAAAAAAAAACATGTTCCCGTTTGAAAAACCGTTTATGGTCTTGAGAAAGCGAAAACTATGACTTTGGCAAAAATGAACTTTTCTCCACTGTGTCGGCCCTTCAAAATCAATCAAATTACCTCCTGACATTTTTTCCGTCACTTTAAAGGCAACGGAGATATTTGGGATGGTCACGTTAAAGGGTCCACCCTATATATATATATATATATAGGTACCAAACTTGATATATCGAACACAGAGCGTGTCACAGTTGCGGGCGCGGAAGACTTCGCGGGATTCAAGGAGAATCATGCGGATAAGGGAAGGAATCGCGGAAAGTGCACGACGCGAAGCAAAATATACTGGCACTGGATATACCTCTTATTTGAACTTATTTGGAGTCACGGCAGAGCGAGAGAGAGGAAGATAGGGAGGGAGGGAGAGAGAGTGAAAGGCTGAGGTGGTCCAGTTTCGAAATATCCCTTTCTCGGCTGCCTCGTAGATCTCGAAGAAACTGATAACTCACCTGGTCCCTATTCGAACTCCTTTGACCCACACTCTATCTTTGCTGCTTACACACACGCACACGTACGCGCGCGCGGGCGTGTAAGTGAGTGCACATATATACTTGAAGAAATTCTCGTCTTATCTCCGGGATGAAATCTCTCGATCGGCAGCACTGACCGCGGCAGTTACTTTTTCCATTTCGCTCGTGAGTAACGTCACACGAAGAAGCACGACGAGGAGGGGTGGAAGCTATCTTTTCATTTGGAAACTACTTTATGTATCGTGGGACTGATACAACCCCATACACATACACCTATATTTATGGGGGAAAGTCATTTTTGATACATCCGACTTCGAGGTTCATTTAGTCCCCAAAATCAACGATTTGTTTGCGAAAATTCAGCGATCGTCGTCAAATCGACCAGATGTGCTGATAGTCAACATCACATATATGTAACCATATTTCTTTCTGATATATATATAGCCAATGGAGGTAGTCTGAATTTTATTTGCTCGATTTGTTTGGATAAACATTACTGAAGGTTGGGTTGAGTTTCTATATATTTCATGCAGAAAAAAGCTGTTTTCCCTGGAAACTCGTAGTGTTTATTCATTTCGTTCGCATTTTCACTTTTTTCACGCTATCCTTCTCCACCTCTCTCCCTCTCTCTCTCTCTGTCTCTCTCTCTCTCTCTCCCACTGACCTCCAGCTATATAGCTTTATGCGCAAGGCTGGAATGATTTTTTCACGTTGGGTCTAACCGTGAATATTCATGGTGTTTTGTGAATTTAAGGTTCGCGTGTACGGGTCGAGGAGGGCACGAAGACTGTTCTGGGTTTCTTGTCGCGCGTGCGGCCGGGGTGATATAGCGCTGATATACACTACCGGCGAAAAGTACGAGTACACTTTACGAATTGTCGATCGGAACGAAAAGTTGCAGGTCGCGGTGAAAACAAAAAGGCGCGAAGGGACTTATCGAGAAAGTACTTGGAAGCTAAGAAAACCAGCTCCATTACGCATTTTTTCTTAACGTCTGCTATTGATTTCGCTCGTTGGGTAACTGAACATGGTGGTTTTTTTTGCCGATTTCCTAATCTCGTAATTACGCGTGACTTTTTCTTTGGAAAATTAATTTTTAGAGGAATTCGCAGGAGTTGAAATTCACCGCCTCTGAAAAATGTTTCCTTTGAATTCCCCCTCTATGGTTTTTGACGTCTTAGCCAAGCGGCCGAATTTTTGAAAATACGCTGCTGCTCGTCAACCGCCCATGAAGGGATGAAAGTGTGACGAAACGAAAATGTAAACAAATTAGAGTGCAAAAAAAAGTATTTGGAAATTTTATTTTTACGACTGTTTCTGGATGAAAAGCCGCGCGAAAGCCGTATTTTTCTCCGGAAGTGTATGTGCAGAGAGAGAGAGTGAGAGAGGGTTCTTTTAGAGGGAAAAGCTAAGCGGCCACAACTCCACTCCCGAGCTGTCTCGCGCGTCGGGCCAAGACTCCTTGGGCTGATCAATCATTCATAAAATGCGCGTTTTAAAGGAATCCTCTCACACCCTCTTGTCTCCAAGACCGGGGATTAAATATTCAACGGTACGGGGCTCGATCCGCTCCTCCGGCTTGGCCGGGTCTACGCGGTCTTCTTTACTGCGCGGATCGACGGACAAGAAGGGGCTCGGACATACATATGTGTACGTGCTTATGTACTCATTTGTGTGGGCGCGCACTTACCAGCACTCATACTCGCTTATATGGACGAACGTATGCAGAGTTGGGCGCGTCTATGAGCACTCAGACACACCTATTCATGCTTACGAACGGATATACACACTTTGGCATGCACACGTAGCAACGAATAACCCAAACAATGAGCAAGCCCCAATAACAAACCACAACAAGCCACAACAAACTCTGAAAAAACCGAAACGACCTTGAAGATATCCAAGCAACTCCGAATAAGCGTAACAAACCCGCCGAAACGCACACAAAACTGAACAAGCACAAACTCACGCAAACCTGAACAAAGCTAGACACACCCGACCGAGCCCAAAACAAACAAACTTCAATACAAGCACAAAAAGCCTAATTAAAATATCCAATCCAAATAACCTCCAAAATACAAATAAGCCCGAACATACCCTAACAAATGCTTGCCCACTTCGAACAACTGTATTAGATGAGTTTATAGCTCTATACAACGATATCTAAGCAAATAGCGTATGTCGCGTAGTTACAGAGTTACCAGTAAATTACTTACCGAATTGAAAGACGTTTCACGTCTTTAATAAATCAAGCTACAATAATTCAACGACTGATCGATCTTCGTCGGAGCTGGTTGAAAATCCTTAAAGATGACCTTCGCAGTTTTGCGAAGCTTTTTGTATACTTTCGATATAATTATTTTTACAGAAATAATAGCTGTTTGAAAAATGACCTTTTCTAATTTTCAGCAGGCATTGATGTATTTTTAACGTAAATGTGATTCGTAAAAAAAGAATGATATCGCGATTCATGAAGCTTTTCAATCCTGTAAAAGTCGGCTCTAAGAATATCCAAGTGTCTTTGGCCGATATCCATTTGTTGTTGGGTGATTCAAGTTTGAACGTGAAAGAAAACTTTGCGTGCAAATGAAACGGGGATAGTGATTAACAGTCACAATCACGTATTTAAACATTATTTATCAACTGTCGAGTCATTCAAGTTTGAACGTGAAAGAAATACTGTTGTTGGAATTTAAATCTAAAGAAACGAACCGAAGCAAACTTAGGCACACCCAGGGACACTCGAGTACACCTATGCTGATCATGGATCAGGTATCCTTGCGGTTTTATTCTTCGAGGCAATATGAGCTACTTGAGCACCAAGGAAAACAAGTTGGCCATTGAGGTCAACGGGGTCACCTTCGTGTCGCTCGAGAGATGCTCATAAACGTACCGCAACTTCCATTTCCCAGTCCCGTCAGTCTTTGAATCCTTTCAACCTTGCCTCGTTCCGCTCACCTGGGGCGGAGTGAAACACTCGATGGCGTTCGTCGCGAGCATGCACCACGAATGGCGTACCATAAATGTGGCAAAGAAGAGAACAAGTGTTTTTCTTCATCGAGGAGTCACGTAAGAGAGACGTCAGACGGAGACGTCGCTGAGTAATGAAAAAACCCAGTTTCAAGCACTTGGCTCAATTGGGACGGTTTTTTCTGCCTTGATGCAGTAGTAAATGACCGATCATGGCGAACGAACAAACACCGATTATCTTTTTGATCGCCTTGTTGGCTTTTATTTCCAACTGGCAATTTTCATTTACCCACTTATTAATTGGATGCCTGCAAGAGTGGCTCGGATCATCACGAAAAATGGGGTGGACTGTGGGCACACCCTTGTACTTCGGGCTGATGAGCCTGACTGTAGTGAGGAAGGGTTGAGATAATGGCTATGTCAGTGATGAGAGGCAAGGCATTATTCTTAACGATTTGTTTCGGCGTTTCCCGCAGTAACGTACATTTATTTACCATAATTTATGCGTATTGATTTATTGGATATCTATTTAGTTAACTATTCAAAATATCATCAAAGGGTGAACCCAAACACAAAAACGTTTCATACGAAACTTATTTATTTTGTTACGCGTAATATGATTCTGAAATACATAATAATATTGGTTCTCATTTAAAACATTATAGTTGACCTTGAAACAGCCTCGCCAATTGCTACCAAATAAAAAGTAATCGACACCGTCATTTTTGCTCCTTAAAACTTTAAAACGATTGTTTAAAACATTTTTTGTAAAACAAACTTTAATCATTAATATTATTGTATTTGTTCTACTTCCAATGTTTTTACGTATGCTCTGGCAAACGTTTACGACCCTTTTACCCTTGCCGCGTTTGCTCCAGAGTGGTAACCATTTCGATTTCCCGAAAGACCCCTCAATGTGTTGCCCGCCAGAACTTGTTTCCTAGCCTGCTACCGTATCCGACCAGCACGCGAAGGCACCGAGAAACTGCGATACACCTGTCCAGATACAAGGCGGCTATATGGTCACTTAATTTCAGGTGCGATTGGTTGAACTGTCACCCACTGGGTAGTTGGCACGCAAGCCACCACTGCCGGCAGTTATTACTTCCTACACTCGAATGCAACGTGGTTTTTTCCCCCATTTTTTGAATATATATATATATATGTGTGTGTGTGTGTGTGTGTGTGTGTGTGTGTGTGTGTGTGTGTGTGTGTGTGTGTGTGTGTGTGTGTGTGTGTGTGTGTGTGTGTGTGCGTGGGTGGGTGTGGGTGGGTGTTTAAAAAATGTATATATTCTTGAGGAGAGATTCGTCTATTGGCCTGTATACTCTTCAAGGTAGCTTGACGAAAAGGGTAGACGCGACGCTTTATGGGACAAATATGAATACTGGAGTTTGAACTTTGAGTACGTAGGAAGGGCTATACAAAGATAGCCACACACACACACACACACACACACACACACACACACACACACACACACACACACACACACACACACACACACACACACACACACACACACACACACACACACACACACACACACACACACACACACACACACACACACACACACACACACACACACACACACACACACACACACACACACACACACACACACACACACACACACACACACACACACACACACACACACACACACACACACACACACACACACACACACACACACACACACACACACACACACACACACACACACACACTAGTTCAGTGTGATGTAGGGGATGAAGCAACCCTCTTGGCTGCTCCTGTTTATATTTAATGTGGCTCATCCAGGTGGCGGATGTGACCTACCCTCGAAGAGCTCCCATTTTACGTCAGTGAACCTCTTATAGTCCCACTATCCGTCGCCTGCTCGCTTTTTATCCCTCTACCAACTCTTATCCAGCACTTTTATCGAGCGAAACGATCTTTTGCGACGCGACAGTTATTCGCCCCTCTCTCTCTCTCTCTCTCTCTTTCTCTCTCTCTCTCGTAATACGTTGACGCATCAGGTCCAAGGAGGCACCGAAAGCTCTTTTTGGGCTACCGGAAGTCTTGTTGGTTTGTTAGTGTTTAGTACAAAGCACCGAATCCATTGGCGGAGACCCAAACGAGGAGGAACCCAAATGAGCCTGAAAGAAATCAGGCACTTCATTAAGACATAAAGGCTGTTCGAATGACGGGAAAAAGATTTAACCAAAAAAATCGGATAATCCCTTACGTTTTGGAAGCTCCTCGAACCACTCCGAAGACGAAAGAGCCCAAGCAAATCCGAGCAACATCCGATAATACATCAAGGGCTGGAGACTGTTCGGACCACTCTGAAGACTGGAAGCCCAAACGGCCAAACAGCTGCGATAAGGTGTTAGAAAGAAGTTGGCGAACGAGCTTTGCGCCACTCGGATCGCAGGATATGGGTCAGAGATGGCGCGGACGTCCTACATGTAAATTTAGGACGGGGTATGATGAGGCAGAGAGTATGGCTAAGTGCCCGGGAATAATATCCCTATCTACCTAAAACACGCGGGCGTATACCAGGTGAAGATGGGGGATACGTAGCGTGTTGGGTTTGAGACTGGGCAAACTTCACAAGCGCCATCTTCGTGAGACGGAGATGTTGCTATCTCGCCGCCACTATTGCAGTTTCCTTCCAATGTGTGTTTCCTGGCAGTATATCGATCGCCCAGGATCGCAAGGCTTTATTGACGATTTCGAGAGGAGCGTCGAAGTACAGAGATAACGAAGGGGTTAGAATCTTACGAGAAAAAAAAATACACTAGGGGTTGTAAACTTACGCAGACGTACACTGGGTGAACGTAAATGGCTGCACGTATTTTATACCCTTAAAAGCAACCTCTTAGCCTTCCACGGTGTTCGTGTGTACACAGTGCCGTCTCATTATGTAACAAGGGGATGTTGGTGGTCGGGGTATGATCTCAGGGAAGAGGCGAAAAGTGCTTGAAACATACCTCAGAAAATACTACACCACCGATAGGGATCTTCTCTCTTCGAACCGGAACAACCAAATTTACTCGATATCGAAATCCAACACTTGTGGAACCCTCGCCAAACTCAGCAAAGCAGTTCGATCGACCAGATCCGTCCGTTTCATTGTCTACGGTTTCGATCAACTAAAATTTATGTGAAATCCAACATTCGTCTGTATGATTGTACTACACTAGGCGTGATTACGATAAAAATTATGACTCATTTGAATTGAGATAAATTTGGAACGGCTCACCAATGAGAGACCCCATTTCTATCCAGTGAAATGCTGTGTGCGGATGAAGGCGGATTGTCGGTTCACACAGATCCGGCATAGGCTCAGAAAACATATATGAGCATTTCAATTTTACAAGTACTCATTTGGTCGGGATGTATCTACAACTAGCCATAAATATCGTTTGGGTTTATGGAAGTGAAACTTGATAACCGCTTCCATAACCGGCTAAGGGTATCGTTTTGGATAATGCTAATAAAACTTGAGGGCAACCTGGATAACTCTCGATAACTAGCCACTGTTTGTTATTATAGGAAGGAAACTTGATAGGAATGGAAAATGATAAATAAACAGAACCCTGGTACGTTGTTGCAAAGAAAAACATGTTCTTATACTAAAACAGTCCAAACGAATCAAACACGTTCTTCTTTGTGGCAAACCGAAATCAAAATCAGCCCAGCAAAATGTATCACCAATCTAGGCCCGAACCGATCAAGATCAGAGGATCCCCCAAACAGAACCCAAAACAACACAATAAGTGCGCTGTGTGGCCAATCACCAGAATAGTCTCACTACACTGTTAATCCACAGCGTTATTTTATCAATGATCAACCGTTCACAGGCTTGTCACTGAATAGAAGATAGCGAGGTCGATGTCAATCGACGATGTAAATTTATGATACTGAAGTTTGCATCGTTGCAAACGCAACGACATTTTTTTTTAATTGTCGATTTTTGATGATCAACTAGTTGCTTTATGTGTTCAGTGAAGAAAAAATATGTATCCGCCATGTACGTCTTGCGGAACTCATCTTTAGGAGGGGGTGAAAAATCGAAAACATCATATCGACCGATGTACGTCTATCACACATTTCCTTTTTCCATAAAGATACTGAGGAGCCCGAAAAAGTAATGTAAAAAAAATTTAGACCTTTTCCGAGCAGAGGACGCCACCCTTAGGAGGGGGTGAAAAAAACGAAAAAAAAATATTTCGACCGATGAAGGGTTGTCCTCTGCTCGAAGAAGGTCCACCTTTTTTGTACGTTACTTTTTCGGGCTTTGCAATATTTTCATCGAAAAATAAAAGTGTAATAGATGCACATCGGGCGAAATATTTTTTTTCGATCTTTCACCCCTTTCTAAGTGTGGCGTCCTCTGCTCGAAAAAGGTCAAAAACTTTTTACGTTACTTTTTCGGGCTCCGCAATATTTTCATCGAAAAAGAAAATGTACATCGGTCGAAATATTTTTTTTCGATTTTTCACCCCCTCCTAAGGGTGGCGTCCTCTGCTCGAAAAAGGTCTACATTTTTATTACTCTACTTTTTCGGGCTCCCCAATTTCTCTATCGAAAAAGAAAATGTGGGATGGACGTACATCGGTCGATATAATTTTTTCGATTTTTCACCCCCTCCTAAGGGTGGCGTCCTGTGCTCGAAAGAGGTCTACATTTTTATTACGCTGCTTATTCGGGCTCCCCAATTTCTCTATCGAAAAAGAAAATGTGGGATGGACGTACATCGGTCGATATAATTTTTTCGATTTTTCACCCCCTTCTAAGGGTGGCGTCCTCTGCTCGAATAAGGCCTAAATTTTTTGTACGTTATTTTTTCGGGCTCCCCAACATTTTCATGGAACAGAAAATGTGTAATAGACGTACACCGGTCGAAATATTTTCTTTCGATTGTTCACCCCCTCCTAAGGGTGAGTTCCGCGAGACATACATGGCGGATACGTGTTTTTTCTTCGCTAAACACCTAGAGCGACTAGTTGATCATCAAAAATCGAGAATTAAAAAGAAAAAAATTAGTTGCACCTGCAACGATGCATGTATCATGTAAATTCAATTGATTGACCCTAAGCATGGGTACTCATGGATGTCGATAGGTATATTTGTTTTAATCGTGTTTGCGGCGAAATAGATCGAACAGCGGGAGGGGGGGGGGGTGCTTCAGGATAGAACTCATGCGGTGTCGTGCTTCGGCGTGTATGTTAGTTACAAATATAGATATAGGCGAGGTGGCAGGTCGCTGCTCGGCTCTATTAGCAGTGGAGTCACTTTGCGTGTCTAGCCACTGTAACGTCCCTCAAGGGGGAGAAAGTGGCAGCGTACGCCAGAGTCGACGACTATAACTTATGGGAACGCTGATTGGTGGCGCAGCCTCGTCGAGACTTGGAGTATACGGCCATACAGCGCGCTTCCGGGTGTGGGCCTACAAGCAAACTCTTGACCGATGTTGCAACGGGAACGAGAGAATACCAACTCCGTCTCAGAATTATTCCGGACGCGCCTCTTTGGGCCACGAACAACGAGTGATACATTCGATGCGCGAAGGCAAAGAAATAGGATTACCAATCATATCGGACGTTTCTTCGAGACTAAGCTTTCTGTGTTCCCCCGCTCGGACTCGACCCAGTTTGGCTGTTGTTTCCGGGCTAAAGAGTACTTCCGGCCGTACCTGGTGCAACAATGTGAGGACGACAGCGCGATATTTCAAGCGCAATTGGCGTTGTCGCACGATCAACTATATTCCCGCCGAATGGTGGCTGGGAACAACCGGTGCATCGTTACTTTCGTTTGAGTTTGCTTGGGCAACCCAGCCGAACAAGTCATGTCTCGCCTCGCCCGATAAACATTTCAAAAGGTCTGGAGAGAGTGGAGATGAACGGTGTCCGTCCGTCATACTTTTGCAGGATGAGAAAGAAAGGACATAACTGGACGGAAGATATGTACAATAGCTGCCATATTCGCGGACTCGGGACCTGCATTCATCAACCTTTCGAAACTCGAGCTTTCAGGGAGTAGCTGAGAAAGATTTTCGCGATGAAAATGTTCAAACAGCCCCATTTGAATAGCGAAAAGATCATAATACGCGAGTGAGCCTAATTTTCCACAGGTCACTCAATTCTGTTCTCTGCACTTTGTAAAATATAGAGACACGAGCAGCTTAGGCTCGCATTGATTGACCGGGAGAAGAAATTTGACACGTGAACGGTAACGCGTGAAATGTATTTGAAGGTAGAAAATTTGTTGAAACGAAGCTTTTCTCGCTAAGTGGCCCGCCATAGCAGCCGGAAGGTAAGACGTATGTACTCGAAGCCATGTGGTGTGTGCCAGCGCAGTTCACGTCTCTTGGGCACGGCCAATTTATCCTCCCGAGACACCAGTGCTGAGAGGGTGCGCGGGAGAGAGAAAGCGGCGAAGAGGGCACGTAAGTGGGGGAGTCGAAGTTTCTACCAAAGCGCCCTTTGGCACGCGACTTTCTTTTCACCAGACAACCGGCGGCCGCACGTGTCAGGAGCACCCCTGAGAGGAGTGTCTTTAAGGCTCCGCGTCATGCAACCGCGCAATACACAACAGTCTCCTTTGATAACTAACATAAACTCCAATGCCAAACTGGAGCACCAACTACATAATTTCCATCGAATTACTCGATAAGTGAAAAGAGGGTCCCCTCATGTGTTATAATGTGGCAGGGTTGGCCGTGCAAAAAAAACACAAGAGTTGACATCACCTGTGGCGGTCGGTGATGTGGGGAGAGGCGAGTTTTGAGGCTTTTGGGTTATTCATGCAGAGGAAACTTTGATCGCAGTGAACATGATAATGGACTTCAAGTAAGGGGTGTTTTACCTTGCCTGCTATCCGGCAAAAATGCAAAAATACGTAAACTTTCATTTTATCCCGCCTTCAAAGCGTTATGCATTTCTTTTGATGTAATGCATCTCTTCAAATTTGGAGTGAGGGAAATAAAGGCATGTTTCGTCCCTTAATTTTTGTTTTTTTCGATTTACCCATAGAAGATTTCTGATCGTTCTGCGTAACATGAATTTTCGTTTTCGTTTCACTGGAATCGGTGGACTGCTTGAGGGTAAAACTGCAAAATCAACCCATCACATGCTTCACTGTGAGGGGTAGTTTCACCCCTTCAAACGGCTTTTCAATGCTCTACCATATACATAAGATTCAACAACAAGTGATAAATCTCTAGAAAAAAAATGAGCAATTTTAACGAAAATACAGTTCCCTCCACGAGGAAGCGAGAATCAAGGCTCAGATTTTCCGACTGTACCGATTGACGGTTTCGAAAAAGATCGAATCAAATCGGTTCTTGGGCTCCGTCAACTGTACCGGGCACGACCACGTCACTCTCCCTTCTCCTCCAAGATCACGTACGTCAGACGAGACACTGATGTACAAGGCTGATACACCGGCGAATATATAAATAACTTTTCGTTGCAAGATTTAATATCCGCATGTATGAAGCTAGGCCGGATCGGTGTGGGTTACAAAGCGGAGCAACATGTCGGCAGTAGGAGTACGGAAGTCGCTGAAAGGAGATCGATCCTCACCGCCCTGGATGGTCTACCCTGGAGCACCGCATCTCATCCCCATCGATGTAACCCCGCCCGAAACTTTCCGAGTTTCGTGTTGCGAGAGCCTCGTGGCGAATCGCTCGAGTGCATACACACCTTGAGCAGAGTACTCTTGCACGAGCCAACGGTTAGATCCACAATCTCGATAATTGCCGCATCACTTCGCCGCGAGGATCCATGCATCGAGGGAATGAGAATGGCAACGTGATCAGTGGTGCAGATCCGGGAGGGAGTTGATATCGAAACCGTTCGTCATAATCTTAATACCCGAGGGAATTTCCCCGAATCGTGCCACAGCGGGATAAAACGTTGACTGCTTTGGCACTTTCGAGGGATCTTCATTAGCTTGGAATTTAAAAAATATGTTTATTTTTGTTGCACTCCCCTCGTCGTCGCAAAGAAAGAAAACGAAAGAGCCGGCAAATGCCGCTGCAATTTCGCACCAGACTGCGAGTGTTCCGTGATGTTGTTTCTCATCTCAAGGACACAACAAGGACGAAAGCCCAAATTTTTAACGATGCAAAAAGGCTTTCGAATGCACCGGCACGCCGTGGATGGCTCGTATGTGCATCCGGGCGTGTTCTCCAAAGTTTCGAGACTGGAAGCACGTAGCTGGAGAATGATAGTTCCTTGGCCTGGTGACAGGGTCCAATCTCCGGGAAGTCTCTCTGGTCGAGAGAGCGATAGAGGTAGAGAGACAGGGATTCGCAGTAGTCAGAGGGCACCAGGGGGATGGAAAGTGGAAGGCAGGTTATTCGCAAAGATGTCAGAGCGAGAGGGATCTATTGGCGATCTCGGGGGATGAATAGAGAACCGATAGAAGCGATTTTTCTTCCGCGTGTTTTCCTTCACTCCCGCTGCAAATTCCACTCGCATCCGGAGCCCATATACCTAAGCTACTCTCCCCCCTTCTCTCTCTCTCTCTCTCTCTCTCTCTCTCTCTCTCTCTCTCTCTCTCTCTCCCTCTCTCTCTCCCTCTCTTTCTGTCTCAGGATGTTAACGTCTGACATGCGTTATGGGAAAGACACGCCAGAACGTGTATTACTCTACCAGCAGCTTCTTTTGATGAATCGGCGCTGAACCCCGCTCGGCATACGTATAGTAGTCCTCTTCGCGCTATAGTAAAAGAGAGAGAGGAAAAAATAGAGACGCAGAGAGGAGGAAAAGGCGATATAAATATAACAAGAGAGATATACACCTCTCTCTCTCTCTCTCTCTCTCCCCTCTTTTCCTCTCTTGACGAAAGGTTTCCGTGTGCGCGTCGGTGTCCGTCGCGTTTTTAGTCCTCTCTCATTCATTTTTTTTCACTCTCCGCAGAGCGGCGAAAGGTTCTTTTTCGTTCGTATTCGTTTTGAATTCCGCTGTCTCTCTCTACGTGCTCTTGCAACGCTGGCCCCGGCGATGATCTAGTCGGGAATTTTCTTACCAGTTTCCTCTTCATCCTCCCTATGAAATACATCCTGAGTGCTTCACGTAACGGCAAGATTAGCCCACCGAACCACACTCTGTGTACAACGTTACGTGTACCGAACATTTTCAGGTTTTAAGAGCTTTTTCCTTCTGCGATCACGTATGCATGCATTATTTTTAATATTATTACTATGATTGTTATTATTGGTATTAGGGAAATGATAGGCATTAATATAATAATATTAATTTATATACATATATATTTGTACGGGCGATAAAATATAAGATATTAATCATGATGACAATAAAAAATAAATAAAAAAAATAATCATGATGAGAATGATATTCATGAAATAAATATATGAATAAAATATATAATAAGAAAAGTAGCCGTCAACGAGTCTTTTTTTACAATTATAAGGGGCTGGCATAAGCTTGAAATATATATTTTTTATTTGCAGTTTTTTAAATTTTGAGTCTAAGAGACAATAAGAAAATCAGTCGACAATTCATTCGTTGATACGAGCAAGTTCGGCGATGTCAATCAGCAGTCATACGATGACAGGTTAGGTCCAGAAGATCTCCCGGAGAAAAAGTTTGTCCGGGCGATAATCTGGAGCGATAAGGCGATGAGAGACAGCGGAAAAGTGATGAATTATGTATGTATAATGGCCTAATTTTTAAGGTGGTCTCAGGGAGGGGAGTCGAAAGTGCCCCGACGTGAATGACGCGGGCGAGGAGGGTTGTAGGTTGGCTGGTACCGGAAATGTGTAGCAACTTAATGTACACAGCAATCTCGATTCCAAGATAGCTCTGGGATTGGAGCCTCTCTCTCTCTCTCTCTCTCTCTCTCTCTCTATATATATATATATATATATATATATATATATATATATCTTACGTACACACAACAAACACGCATGCAGACACACACACACACGACACACGACACACACACACACACACACACACACACACACACACACACACACACACACACACACACACACCGTCTTGCAATTTTCTTCTCTTTATTCCGTTTCATCGATCGTTTTTTTGTGTGTCTCTCCTTCCGGCGAGTTGTCTACTACTGAGGGTATATACCGTCGTCGCACACTCTCTTAAGCTGGTGCTATATATACTTCTTAAGACCCTTACAGTGCGGAGACCCGGTAATTTCCGCTCGCCACTCGGCCCATTCTTATTTCCCGTCACGTTTCTAAGCTCAGCTCGTGCCTCTTGCCTTTCACCCCTCTTTATATACAGGGTAGCTCAGATAAAGTGTTACGAGCTTATATCTTAAAAAGTACAGACTATAATGAAAAGTGTTTCAAGTAAAAGTGGCTTCGTTTCAAGACAGGAAAAATATGTGATGTCAATTTGACGTAGGGTATAACCACCACGGTCACGCCAAGGTCAATCTCCAAGTTTTCAATTAAAAACGTTATTTTTTTATTGAATATTCTTATAGCTCACCTCGAGAGCTTTTCAAAATACTGAGTATTTTATTATCCGGTACTTTTTTCAACAATGAGCCTTGGAATTTACGATAAGAAAAATAATATCCGCCACCCGCCTCAGAATTACTGTTATTGAAAATATTTTTTTGTATTGCGTACTCTACGAGATAGTAATTGACTATACATTAAATGGGTTACCCGGTATATATATATATATATATATATATATATATATATATATATATATATGTATATATATGTATATATGTATATATACACATGGCGTGTGTGTATATATAATACTGTATACTCATGGTTTTTCTTCACATCCCCGTCAACCCCTTATCCAAGTTTCTCGAGTCTTCTTTACCATCCTTTGCTCTCTCTCTCTCTCTCTCTCTCTCTCTCTCTCTCTCTCTCTCCTCTCTCTCTCTCTCTCTCTCTCTCTCTCTCTCTCTCTCTCTCTCTCTCTCTCTCTCTCTCCTCTCTCTCTCTCTCTCTCTCTCTCTCTCTCTCTCTCTCTCTCCTCTCTCTCTCTCTCTCTCTCTCTCTCTCTCTCTCTCTCTCTCTCTCTCTCTCTCTCTCTCTCTCTCGTCCCGTATAGTCCTTGGCTCTACATCCAGAGTTCGTTCTCGGATGTAATGGACCCGAGAAACAGATAATTACCATCCCCCTTTCACGGCCGACCTCTCGTCCACTGGTCTTCAACCTCCCCCGCCCTCCTCTCCGCGCCAAACGTCCCATCCTCGTCTAAAAGCAACTCACTTCGACAGAGGTTTCAACAACCGCGAGCCCCTCTTGTAACTTCGCATCCTCCCACAACTATACTACACAACCCTCTCACTTGTACTTTTTTCGTCTCGCGGACGCTCGTTCAAGATACAGTGCGATTCTCTCGGGACCCTTTGAGCTTCCCCCAACCTCACTCGAATCGAACGAAGCGGAGACGAAGAAAAAAAGGGTTTTTTCTCGATGCTCTCTTTCTGTCTGTCTGTCTGCCTCTTTCTCCCTCCCTCTCTCTCTCTCTCTCTCTCTCTCTCTCTCTCTCTCTCTCTCTCTCTCTCTCTCTCTCTCTCTCTCTCTTTAACGCCATGACGGTTGATAAACTAGAAGTAGCAACGTGCCTGGACGCCCTCTGGCTCTCGAACCTCAACGGATTTTCGGACCAAGGATATTCGGAGGCTAACGACTTTATCAGCCTCGTTGGCATCGTCTCCCGTTCGATTGGTGAATTACGGTAGAATGGGAACAGAGACACTATATACATTACACTTGAACTTGTTTTTTTTTGTTCTTTTGGTGTTTTGAAATTCATATCAGATCCGAAACATCGAGGACGTACGAGACGTCTGACAAAAATTCTGCCATGGCGATAGAAACTGGATGCACCATTACTTCGGTCGTCCTGAGCTACTATGTCGAATTTGGGATCGATTCACTAATCCGTCTGTTATGTATGGAGTATAAGGAGGATTGAAACTCAAACTTGACAAGAATATGTAGGTATTAATTGTGTGTACAATTCCAACCTCGGCATCCAAGACGAAGACATTTTTTAAGAAGAAAGAAAAGAAACTTTTTTTTGTCACGAAACAAAAAAAAATTCATTACTAAAATATATACAGATTCATTTAAATGTATATTTACTCCCTGAACACGAGTTTACCATTGGATTCGTCCTAAACCTTCTATTTTCATGAGAAATCGTCGAAAATGGATTGACACACGTGTTTCACGCTTTCCCGGCTTAATTTTGAGCTCTCGGCACAATCTTGAGCACATTCGTAATCGGCAGAAAATGTTCCATTAGATTGACCCTCATAATGGTTTGAATGTCGATAAAAAAAATGTTCGGTCTTCCTGGCCACTTTTCTGGAATCGCCAAATCGTGAAATTCCAAACAGCCGTAGCAACTATGCGAGTGACAGAGATTTATTGAAAGAGTTTCAAAAAGGATTTTGACAGACTCCAGGAATCGTGTTCATGATGACATCTTAATGAGTTTTCCCGGAAAGGGCATTTGAAAAATGACCGAAAAATTCGCAAAGGGTATGGAAAAATGGGTAAAAATCGATCGTCCGAATTTGATATTGTACCGAAGAATCGAAAAATAAACGGAGTTCAATGAACGAACAGGATTTTATAGAGAAAACGTCAACGAAGAAAAAAACTACAGAGTGGAATTCCGAATTAGAGCCGAAAAAAAATGATTGACGATACAGTGAAGCCACTTATATTTGGCCAAGATAAGAAAAAAAAATTGGATTTGAAATCTTTTTTACAGTTCTATTTCGATAAACTTTTACCTCCTGAATACGAAATCGCCATGGGATGAGCCCTAAGCCCTTTATTTTTAGGATAAAACGTGGAAAATGTATCGGGACACATTGTTAGCGATTTCCCGGCTTAAGTACATATTGCAACATATATACACGTCAAAAATGCTGTACAAATTCTATTGCTATCGCCGAAAAGTAATTTTATGACTCTCAAAGTCAACTAGTTCCATATGCACTCAGCAAAAAATTAAAGGAGCAGAAAAATTTCAAAAAAATTGCAGTGATTTAAAAAAAAAAAAAAGCATTCGGAAGCTTGATATCTCTAATTAAAGAATCTCGGAGAGAAATTTTTTTTAGCCTCACGCTCGATGCTGTGTTTGGAAATAGCACGAGTAAAAAAAATTCTATTTTTCTTGTTCTAAATCGACCGTAGGCTCGAAAAAATGTTTCCTGGCTGAATCAATGGAACTTATAGAGGATTTATCCAAGTTTCCGAAACTCACCTTTCGTTTACTGTACGATCATTAGTTCATAAAATATCGATGATCAAAGAAAAACGCTGACTTTTCATTCGGTCGGCGATATCTCATAGACAAATGGTTGTACAGAGAGCAAAAAAAATACAAAATTCAAGCTAAAGAATCAGGTTAAAAGACCCCATCATTGATTCAACCAGGAAACATTTTTTTGAGCTTATGGAGGATTTTGAAAAGAAAAAAAATCGAAGATGTTTGATTCACGCTATTTCCTATGACAGCACCGCGCGTGATGCTCAAAAAAATCCTTCGCAAGATTATTAAACTAGAGATTTCAAGCTTTAAAATTCTTTTTTTTCCTAATACGACCATTTTTCACAAAGATACGGCATTTCGAAATACACTGAAAAAATTGTGAAATTTTTCTGCGCCTTTAATTTGTTTGCTGCGTGTATATTTGTCTTATTTTCGTCTGTCAATATTACACTCGTGATCGAAAATGCCCTAATTATTTGTGTCTCGACTTGATCTTGGCCTTGCCTAGGGCTTCACACGGCACATCCGAAAGTTGGTGAAACGTACTTAGTTGGAATCCACTTCGATGCAAACTAAACGATATGAAGCCTTAGTTCCTCCCGATTGAGTTTAGCCAGTCAGATCGAAAATTGACGTCGGTTTTATGGGCTATATATAGCTGCTGTTTCACGTGAGACTGCGGGAGCCAGCGATCGGGGGTTACGGCCAACTAGAACGAAACTGGGCCAAAACTAAGCTCAAACGGACCAAACTTTATCAGCCCTCATTTATCGAAGCGCTTTCCAATTGTGATCGGCACAGTTTGATCGAGTGAAAAAGATACGACGGGCAGGGGGAGTGAGAGGATTTGGAGAAAACAAGTCAACGAGAAATAAATGCACACAATTCAAGGGCTACATCTACCTAGGTGGGTCAAAAAATTGGATTTTCCAAAAATATTTTTATTCGATAGTGTCACCTGTTACCTATATTCCCTGAAAACTCCATTGAAATATTTCTAAAACTGAATGAGCTACAGCTTCTGACAGTCGCCGGTGCAGGCGGTAGCAGCAGCATACTCCAAACTTTAAGCGCGTTTTTCTTGAAATACTGATTTCAAAGTCGGTGGACATGATATCTCAGGGACCACTTCATGGATTGTTTCCAAATTCACATGGAATACGATGAGAAACACTCAAAGGTCGTTGATGATCTCACTTTTTTAAAAATCGATCTCCATTTTTTTAAAGTTACGTAAAAGTGAAGACTTTTTTCATAGAATTTGTCTGCTCGAGATTCAATTCGTCGCCACGTTGTTAAAAAAAAATTATTTTGAAAATCGACGATCGTCATCGACTTGGGTTTATTGTTAACTCGCATAACCCGTTTGGTTTTGGGATTTCGGAAGGATCCTTTATGCTGGAGAGTGTCCACCGCTAAATGTCGCGAAAAATTTCATCATCCGCCGGCGGCAATGTTTTTGTTATTTTTGGGGGATTTTTTTAAGACGGTCAATATATGTTTGTTTTAAAAAAAATACGTTTCTTTTTCATCAAATAAAATTCGAAATTTTGCCACTTTTTCGGTCGTCTAGGTAGATGTAGCCTCTTAACAAATAACGAAGATACACGAATAAATTTGTTTGAATTTGTTTGGGTAATCGCAAAAATGGGTTACTGACAAAACTTTTTATTTGTAACAACGAAGATAAATAAGCGACCAATAAAATTGTATAATTGATGAATAACGGTAACAAACAAACTCCAATAAACCCGTACCATTTTTTCGTTGTTTGGTTTTATTTATTCGGATTTCGGGAAACAACGGATACCGAGGATGAGTGACAAATTAATTTTTCACAATTAAAGAACGAGAATAAACGAACTCAAACAAACCCAAACACCTATTCGAATACAGAATACAATTGGACTAAAAATAAATTTAAAAAAAAAACAGAAAATAACATCAACCCCAGAAATTTTATCCTCTGTTTAAAATAAATTAAAAATCTTTTGAGAACCGTGCGAATAAGTTTGATCGATCTACGAGTCTGTGAGAGTCTCGGGGGCCAAGTGTCGGTCGAGTTAAAATCGAGTCCCGCGTGTATACTCTTTGCAAGCGAACGTATATACATGAACAGAGGTGAGAGAGAACCCTATGTACTGCGCATAGTACATGTCCTTCCATGTGTACGAAGGAAGAGGAAAAAGAGGGAGGGGGAGGAATCTGCCCGGTCGCTATTGGATCGTCGGGAACTGCGGCGAACTTTCACGTTAAGATGGAGTAACTTTGATAAGATATCAGTTTACCCTTGCCCCCGATTGATTATCTTTCTTCTCTCGCGGTGCGAGCTCCGAGTGTCCCAAAAGAGAGAGGGAGAGAATCTACCCTCATCTCGAAACTTCCCTCTGCCCCTCGATGACCAGGGCACCTGTTCGTACAGACCGGTACGAAGACCATGTCCTTATACCCTCAAATCCCTTAGCATTGAGGAACCGTGACGACCAAATGATTTTGCGTCGATTAAGACCTTGCCGAATTCACTCGAGTGAAAAGAAAATCACCGGCTCAGCCTGCCAACTAGGAAGGTTACCGGACCAATTTTAATACTTCACTCCCATCCATTGCGACCAATATAATTTCTTTAGTCTGATCGGTTCGGAAACACTCCTATCTATGGAAAATTGTCCGTTGATCATGAATTTTCCAGCCATGCCTTGGTCCGAGCCCACAAACAAATATCTCACTAATATTGTACAATTCTGTACGTTCTTTTTTAGGGTTCCGCAGTCAAAAATGGGGCCCTTTCAACTTCGTCATGTCTGTTACAGTTTCTAAAGTTCTCAACCTATTTTCATGAAATGTTGCAAGTACATTGAGAAAAAAAATCATTGATCCAATATCGTTAGGATTATTGAATGAAACTTCGTTGATTCAACTATAAAATTGTTGGTGTAAATAATCGGATTTATTAGTCCAAACAAAATGCTATAGACTTCAATAACATGATAAAATTAAAAGTTTTTTTTTTCATTCAAAAGATATATTTTTAGCCGAAAATAATATATGATTGAAACTATCTAAAGAATTATCACGAACAAATTATATAGTTTTGAATGCAATTTCTGCAACGAACGAAAAAAGCGTTTCGATTCATAGCGTGAATATTATTGATTCGAGTACACAAGAAAAATTGAATTTCGCTCGTTTGATTCAAATAAATTTTCTATTGAGTAAATATATTTTATTTTTTTTCACTATATCCGATATTGATTTCCAAGTGCATTATTCGTTGAAATATTAATATTTTATTTTGATTGAAAAATACTGAGCAAATGTCTGAATTGGTTAAAAAATTATGCGAAAGTAAAATTTGTTACTTGCCCATTTGGTTGAAAAAATTCAACCAAATCATGGCCGAGCGCCACCGAAATTGTAGGTGTGAGGAAACCCGTAGTTTTCGGAGTAACCGCTAGAAGCCGCACGCGCGCTCGTTTCTCGTCAGCGTAGCGCGAACCGAAAATCTACTTGAACGCTGAAGTAATTTTAAAGAGTATCACTTCTTGGCCTGTGGCTAAGATCAGAGTGTAATATCTGTTCACATCAGTTGAATATCTGATATTCTCTCCATGGATATTCCATTGAATATCTGATATTCTCTCCACTATTATCGTGGATGATCATTCTAATGCTCACTTTTTATTCAAGATTTAAAATAAATCGAAAAACTTACGTCCCAGGGCATATTCGTTTCGATGTAGTAAAGAAATAATTAATTCTATTGATTATGTTTTTGTACGAAATAATTTTTTTTTGTAGCAACCGCTTAATTATTTCATCCAATACATCTACGCATTGTATATAGAATGATTTCAATAGAATATGATTTTATTTGAAGGATAATGTAAATATTCAGAGAACAGAAAAGCTTTTTCAAATAAAACAATGTTATTTAAATCAATCACATTTTCCAATATTTTATAGTATTGTAACAATCTCATATATCGGTGGCACTCCGCAGTAGGACATTTATATGAATCAACCATTGTATTTTTTTGATTCAATTCGTTATTTTCTCAGTGTAGATGCTTCAGACGGGATTCCAACTGATACGTAGTAAAATCGTGGAAAACTTTTTCTAGGGCTTTGGGAAAACCTGAAAAAAGCGATTTTTTCACCATATACGACTATTATACTTACTCATATTACAGTTATTCTCATTATTGATGAATAACTACTCTTATCCACTAGTACGTACATACTTGTTATCGTTATCATTATTATGAATATTATTATTACTCTCTATTATCGATCTGATGCTAAAGGGAGCGTTGAACACACGCACACACACACACACACACACACACACACACACACACACACACACATATATATATGCATGGGCTGAGCAGATCTACATAGACGATGCACATTCGAGTCACGTTCCTTCGCGATATATTAATTTTGAATAATGAGAATTACACGCGACAAAAATATTCATATAGTCCCAGCGTCGCCATCTTCGTCGTCGTCGTCGTCATACACGCCACTCGGTCTCGCCCGCACTCTGTATGCCTCTAGTATTTCTTTGGCTTACAGAGATCTCGTTGGATCTATATGGAGTACGAAGGAAGATTTCGCTCTTTTCATTCGCAATTCCTTCGCGAGAGAGAAAAAAAAGAGAGAGAGAGAGGATGCAGTGTTGGGAAACAAAAAACATTATTTATATTTCCATTCATAAAAATCAATAATTAAAAAAATCGACTTAGCAATCGATGGTTAATCGGTCAAATTGATGGTAATTGGAAATTTCACTAATCGAATGTTAGATTATTGTTATGAGGAGTATTTTCAAATACCCCAATAACGGGAAATCGATCAGGGATGTATTTTCAACGAGCGGAATTGCTGATGATTGGTCTAAAGATATTTTAAACTAATGGAATAAATTATTGATAAGTTGTCCGATAATATACTTAACGAACTGACGCGACGACGCGGATCCTTCGGAACTTTTGCTTCGAATAACGCTTTTTTTACCTGCTCACGTATACTGCCGTTGCGGGGGTGGTCGCGAGGATGTTCCGTTCTAGCCAGGGAAGAGGCTAACGAGGGGTTCTCGGATTATCGCGTGTCTGTTTGCGTTATCCACCCCCTTTCAGTTGTTTCCCCCACCTCCCGATTCTCTTCCGTTTTCCTCCCTTTTCCACCCCTTCTCGTACCCCTTCTTACTACCACCACCTTTATCCCTCGTCACGAAGGGTTCTCCCACACACGTATGCGTAAACACAGCCGAAGAAAGACATAGGAACAAGAGAATGACGGGTATCCTTCAGCCCTCTCCGCCGCGCGCCTTCTCTTCTAACCCCCCCCCCCCCCCCCACCCTTGCACGCGCTGTCACGCCCTCGTCATTAATTTTAATGCTTGCCCGTTCGTTACAATTTAGGGAATTACTTGGCACAGTGCAAAGGCAAAGCGCCCTTCCATCCTTCAACCAACCCCCCGGACCTCAATCCCTCATCGCCGTCGTTGTCGTTCGGGGGCAAAGAGGATGAAGCCGATTAATTTTTCAAGGTAGTGACTCCGCGCGGCCTATGTTCGCGTCTTGTTTTCCCTCCTGGATAAAGTGCAAATTGTTGTAGGTATACAGACCGATGCAAAACTGATGTAGATATAAATTGGAATAAATCATTTTTTTGCATCACCCTATTCACACGCGCACACATGCAGAGTGACAACTATGAGGTGGACACGTGTTTTCTAAGAGTCTGGCGCGGAGATTTTGCAACCGAGAAAAAAATCATATTTGACGATTTTTAAGGGCCATTTCGAAAAAAAATATTGCACATTTTTTGCAACATATTGCACAAGTAGTGCCAGACAAGTAGTATTTGCCAGAAAAAAATTGAGAATTCTGAAGAAAAAAAAACAGAATCCAGTTTCGAGTTGAGCAGAATTAAGATAATTCAATTCCGAATGCGAAACATCCAAATAAAACCTTATTTTCCATAAAATTAGATTCCATTTGTGAAATGCATCTTTGATCATTATTTTCTCGACGAGGGGATGCACAAAAAAAGTTCTCCACGAGTCTTTTGTGATTGGAATTTAATCATCTTTGTTTTGGTATACTCAAAAAGGATATTAGAATTTTTCCAGAATCCTCAATCTTGTTTGGCAAATACTACACAAAAATATGCTATATTTTTTTTCGAAGAGGATTCGAAAAACCACTGAAAATCATATTTTTTTTCAGTCACAAAATCTCTCATCAAGATCCTGAAAAAAAAACACATGGCCCCTTTGCAATCGTCACCCTGGATATATAGGATGATGCAAAAAAATCCATTCTTTCTAGTTCGTTCCATATGAAATAATGTTAACCATTTTTTAAGTATTTTCCGTATTTATCCGCGAAATCATGGTTTTTCACGTTTTTAATAAAAGGAATAGTTACAAAATGTGTTAAATAATGAATAAATATGATTTTCATCGGGCAAGTCGATATACAAATTTGTCTGACGCGGCGCACTTTGCGCGAGAATTTTGTTTTCACTGTATACTAGGATGTGTGCTATGATAGCATCTCTTAATAAATAAATGTATCCATAGTTCATTGTTTTTCATACATGTTTCGAAATTTTCATCGGGCACGGTCATCCAAGAGGGTTCGAAGGTCATCCAATCGCGATTATATACTTCTTGCTACGGAGATATGTCCGAGATGTGTAACTGGGGAAATTTGCCGAGCGAAGGTCGGCGGCCGCGTTGGAGGCGGGGGCAGTTGAGGGCGAGAGGTTGGTGGAGAAATTTTCGCGCGGATCGCAACGCCTCGCTGGATCGTCCTAAGAATATAAACGCACGGAGGGATGTGTACGACACCCCTTTTCTCTCTCTCTCTCTCTCTTTCTCTCTCGTATCTCGGGAATCAGTATTCCGAGGAAGCCTTTGGCGTGAAGTGGTGAAAGATGCGAGAGAGAGAGGGGGGAGGGAGAGAGGTTAAAGAGAGAGTGAGTGAGATAGAGGAGTTAGTCGCCAAAGATCCAAGAGAGAGAGAGGGAGAGAGAGAGAGAGAGAGAGAGGGGGGGTTCTCTTCGGTTCTTCCAGAGTCTGCAAAATGTTCGAAACCTTCTGAAGAGCCTAGGGATTTAAAATTTCCCCGGAGAGGCTTGCCCCCCCCCCCCTCCCCCGTCAGGGATTGTCAGATGCTCGCTATCCCCCTGTTCCATCCAACTCCACTATCTTTCATATATATATTGTTCTGCAAGATGGACCTTCGTCCAAAAATCTTGAAGTAACATCAGAACTTAAAGCGGGATGACTTCAATTCACGGAGTCTACAAAGTCTCTCGACTCTTCTTCCTGGCATACCCTTCCTTCAAGACGACGAAGCGGTGCGACCAAACTGTACGTGCAAGTTTGTAATTAATTTCAATTCTTTTTTCGTTTTCATTGATTTTTGTTTTAATTTTTTTTCCTTTTAATCTCATTTTTATGCTTTTCACCGTGCTCGGCAATTTTTCCTCTTTTTTTATTTCTTTGTGCGTTTTACGTACGCCACTTTTTAATAGTTTTTTATTTCAATTTGTCTTTTGTTTCTTTCCAATTGTATCTCGTGTATGAAGTGAAGGTGGGAGGGTGGTGGTCATCCCCGTGGAACGTCGGCTCTAATTCCATTGACACGACTCATCGTTCCAGCGTGTTCGATACAATTTTTTCCTATCCCTCTCTCTCTCTCTCTCTCTCTCTCTCTCTCTCTCTCTCTCTCTCTCTCTCTCCCCCTCGCTCTTTCTCCCTGACGCTCCCTCTCGCCTCATATGTACGTACGGTGAAAAGCTTGCTCAAAAACAGTAGAGAGAATTCCAATTCGTCGGCGAACAACAAAGATGAGAAGGGACATAAAGAATAAAAAAAAAGAATAAAATATAACCCTTGTCATTAGGCGACTCGTGTGTGCGAGCCGAAGCGGCGCCATCGAGCCAATTATGATTAAGAGAGGTGAGTGTTTTTTTTCTTCTTTTATTCGCGGTCCAATATCGATAATGACCATTTGACCCATGCATGGCATTTTCTTCAACTTCTCGGTTTATTTTTTCGCATCGTTCCTCTTCTCTCTCTCTCTCTCTCTCTCTCTCTCTCTCTCTGAATTTTTTCCAAAACCTCAGTCATGCGGATATACCTATACGAGAACATAATTGGGCACTTGACCACATGCTCCGATGGCTCAGATCCTTGCGATCCACTGAATATTGCAATTGCTCGCGAAGATTGATCTTCCATTTATTTCTTTGTTCCATTATTTTGTTTTGTATTTATTCCTTTGTTTTGGTGTTCATTTTTTTAGCCCGAGCGAGGTGGGTGAAAAAATAAAAGGACATTCTATATTGCTTTTTTTTTCGTATTGTTATTTTATCTCCAGTTTCGTTATGTCTAGTTTTTATTTTCAATTTAATTTTTATTTTTATTTTCAAGCACGAATGCGAGAAGAATGCGGAGGGGCCCGTGACAACCCAAATGACGATGAGAAATCAAGGTGTGCGTTCGAACAATGGAGTAAGATAATGGAAATGGGTTGCTATGGACAGGGAAGCAAATGTAACGAGGACGGGACAATATTTACGCGTATGATCGGACGAGAGTTTTTTTATTATTATTTATTTATTTATTCATTCGTTACTTTAGGCACTCGATTGGATTTATTCATTCGATTTATTTAGGCACATTCCGGCATAGATTTTTATTCCGATTATTCCAAACGTTCTGAGGCAAATTATAGATAGGGATATTGAATAATATTGCTGAAATTCATTATTAAATAGAAAATACTTCTGAGTAGATAGTAGAAAAAATGCAATTAACACTTTCAGCACTAACCAATTTGAGTAATGAATTTACTGATAATTCATTGATTTATTAAATTCCGCGATAAACAACCAAACTAACGAATATACTACAAAATAAATCATTACAACAAATAAATATTAATAAATGACTTGACAAATTCACTTATAAATACAATATTCTTTTTTATCTCGTTTGCAACTTACTTTTATGATTCATCAGTTTATTCGTGGTGTATTTATGATTAAAACATTAAGTAATAAAAAAAAAGTATCATAAAAATAACTACGATACAAAGGTAAAAAATGTAAAAATAACTTTCCTGAAGAAATATTAAAAAATGTTAAGAATTGAGCCACTAGTTAAATTGCATTGAATATTAATTTTCAGTTGATAACAATGGAATTATATTATTGTGTTTATTATTCTCAAATGAATATATATATATATATATATTAGGTGTACAAATAAGTTTTAGGACAGTTTTCAAAAAATTCAAGATTTATTAAAAAAGAAGTAAAACACAGTTATTCATCGAAGTAATCTCCATCGCACTGAATGACCTTCAGCCATCTCCCAGGTAACTCGCGGATGCCTTTCGCAAAGAAACTTTCGTCTTGCGAGGTGAGAAATTTAGCGACCCATTTTTCCACTTCTTCAAATGTTTTGAATCGCACGTCAGACAAATCGTTCTGCATTTTCCGGAATAAATGATAATCGGATGGGGCTAAGTCTGGTGAATACGCCGGGTGTGGTACAGCTTCCCATCCAAGGGCTAGTAACGTATCCTTGACCGGTTTACCCACATGAGGCCGCGCGTTGTCATGGAGCAGTTTTACTGGACGTTTTCCTTTACCAGAAAATGGACGTTTCTTCTCAATTTCTTGATTCACTTGCATCAATTGATGACAATAGCGATCGGTAGTAACTGTTTGACCAGGTTTGAGAAGTTCATAATACAGTACGCTTTTCATATCCCACCATATGACTTTGTTACAATGCATGACTTTGTTACAATGAACATTGCGCTTTGGCGTGGATGTTGTCGGCTCGCCGGGGTCAACCCAATGATATTTGCGTTTCGGATTATCAAAATAAATCCACTTTTCATCGCCGGTCACAATTTTCCACAAGAAAGACTTTCTATGTTGCTTGTTGTAAAGACTCACACAAATGTTAAGACGGCTGTTTTTATTTTCTTGACCCACTTTGTTCCTTTTCGAATCTTACCCATTGCTTTTAAACGATAAGAAACAGTTTGTTGAGTTACTCCAAGCTGTTCCGAAAGTTGTTTCTCCGTCTGACAAGAGTTTTCATCCAGCAACGCTTGCAGTTCCTGATCGTCCACCTTTACAGGAGGCCCCGTGCGTTCACGGTCACTAACGTCGAAATCACCTTCTTTGAATCGCTTATACCAATACTCACATGTACTTTTAGATACAATGTTGTCTCCAAGAACAGAACATATTGATTCACACGCTTTCCTAACACTTTTTCCTTGATGGAATTCATAGCGAATGCAGTGTCTAATAAATAGCTTATCGGTCTGCATGTTTAATTTACAGAATTTACAGGTTATGTTTATGACTCCTTTACGTTTCTATACTACATATCAAGTGCCATCTATGATAAGTGAGCGGGACCTTTGAATTAATTTAGAATAGCTGTTATGATAGAAAATCGAAGTGTCCTAACACTTATTTGTACACCTAATATATATATATATATATATATATATATATACACACGAGGTGTCCTGTTATGAATGGTTAAACTTGCAACTGTCGATAGGTCAGATCATGTCCTACTATGTGCTGAAATGTCATTTTAGTAACAGTTCCACGGTTTTCGAGATTTCGGACTTTATGTTATTTTTTGAAAATAATCATCTGCTTTTGGTTTTGCGCATTCCACTTAACTAAGCATTTTTTAAAGTAATTGGCACGATATGCGTTGTACATTTTTTGTACACAGCAGGCTATCAAAGTCACATGTTCAAATTGGTTTTTATGAAAATTCTGTATAAGATATTTTTTCATAAAGTTCTTTTAACATGTAAGGTTAAAAAAAACTTTTCTAGATAAAACAAATAAACAAGAGTATTTTTTAAAAACCGCGTAAAAAAAGTTAATATTTATAGAAATGGCATGCAAAAAACCAAAAGCAGATGATTCTTATCTCAAAAAGCCCTGGGACTTTTACTGAACTGAAATTCCAGTATATAATAGATCATGTTCTGACCTATCGACAGTTGCAGGATGGTCCATTGATAACAGGACACCCTGTGTATATATATATTTATATGTATCAGATAAAAAATAAAAGTTGGAATTGGTCGAGAGCTTAAATATAGATCAAGGATTTCGTTTCCATTGACAGCATCGCAATGAGTACAGTCCACGGATCAAAGGTCCTTTTTAACGAGAATAAAAATATGAATAAAAAAAATTTCATCGATCCGGACACGTGCACAAACAAAAATATTTTTTGCCTGACTGGATTTACGAATGTTAATTAAAAACTCTACCTTTCACCTGGGCTTGACTCATTCTATCATTTTTGTCCAACCAACGTGCGGTAAAGATTGGTGACCTAAAATTCGCAATGAACATTATATCACGCATTCCACGCCGAGTCCACGAGACCACCCTGAACTTATTGTCATTCTTTTGTTTTCCCCTCTTTAATGCGTTCACTGTCCACTGAAATGTTCACAAAAATCACGGAATTAAAATTTTTGAAATAGTTGAATATTTGCGGAATGCATCGAAATCGCTCTCTTGTTAAATTTTTTCACGATCGTTCTTCGTTTCCGAGTTTTACGATTGTTCACGAAGATGAATACGCCAATGCACGCGAGCGAAAAAGAGGGCGAGCGTTCTCGAATAATAAGGAAATATCGTTTTAATTATGAACCTCGCCAGGCTAACTGCGAGTCGATTTTCCCTTTGGTATATTAACATTTTCCGGGACCTCCTGCGCTTGCCCCATCTCGCTTTTCCTCTACATTCTCTCTGTGCCTTTTTGCCATGTTTTCGTTTCGGCACTGATAATAGAATCACAATCAAGGGCACAGGT
Organism: Ophion obscuratus; assembly: GCA_964007375.1. Lineage (NCBI taxonomy): Eukaryota > Metazoa > Arthropoda > Insecta > Hymenoptera > Ichneumonidae > Ophion > Ophion obscuratus. The sequence goes on from OZ023321.1 coordinate 759,688, forward strand.
AAAATGAATATAAATAATTATTCCCATATAGTTACGTCATCATTGTATTTATGATCATCGTGGCGTAGGTACCCGAGTAAAATGTTTGTGCACCGAGAATCGGAAGAATACGAGACCGCCTAGGCTGGTATGCGTTTTTCATCCGCGGTAAATGCGGTATAGTCTAGCTTAAGACAGCTGTGGACGGCAATTAGGTTACATTAGCGAAGTGCGACCCGGCAGTGATAGGAAAAGGTTCAATTGGGAATGTGTAATACGTAAAAACTCGCAAGGGTATATGTTGGAACTTAGAAAATAATATTTTCAATTTCAAAAGGTTCATCTTTCGTAAGATTTTTTTAACCATATACCAACATTCTTTGTTATGGATGGGCCCGACGAAAAAAATACCACCGTTTTTTTACATTAGTCTTATATATATATATATATATATATATATATATTAGGGTGTGCGGAAAAAAATTGATACTTTTTTTTCTGTTGCATCCACCAAAAAAGGTGAATTAAGGTAAAAAATGAAGAATGCTTGAAGGAGAGCTCAAAAAAAAAATATTTCGAATGGCGCATTGCATTTGAATATTTTCCATAAGAATAACCCAGGAAAATATTGGGATTTCTGAATGTAGTAGTGCAACTCGTCAGGAAAAAATCACACAAAGATGTCATTAACATATTCTCATGGAGAATTGAAGTTCCAACAAAAACTTTTTTACGAAAAATTAGCTCAGAACAACCGTTCAAGTGGAATCGCTATCTGAAATTGAATTGATAGAAAAAAAAATTCAGAAGGCTGTAAAAATCGAATTATTAGCTTTACGAAAAAACTTTTTGGGTTTTTTTGTAGAGAATGTTCTGCTCTAACATACAATTTGCATGGAATCGTTCTCAAAATATTTCTCTGATACAAAAAAGAATCAAGTACAACAAGAAATATTAAAGAAACGACGTCCATCATTGATCGTGTTTCGAAAAGTTTTATTCAATTAATTTGGTTTAATAAGATAAAATGATTTGTTTTTACATTATAATGCTTGATAATCATTGTTCCTTTTTTTAAGAGTCTGTTTGTTGCAATTAGGGTATTTCTGTCGATGATTTTTCACTACGCCCAATAAATATTGTAGCTGCTCTTCGTTTTTTTGTTAATGAACAGTTATATGCTTCTATCAAAGTGACACCACGTTCGGCTACGTTATTAACGACTTTTGGATTAAAAAAAATCTAAGCAACTCAAATAAGTGGCATTTTCCGGCCATAATTCAATATTTACTCTCAAAAAATCATGAGGTAAATTTAATTGCTGGAAAAGAAATAAGGATTCTTGAGTAACGAAATCGCTTATGTCTTCTTTCAGCACCATTTCCCAATCATTTTTTTTAAATAATAACTCACCCGGAAGGATTTTTGGATTTTTCTCGAGATTGCAGAGCTTGTACGATTTTTGCATTCACACTTGTCGGCACAGCATTGTCAAAAAACGACAAAGCAACAATTTTCTCGTCATAGTACCACAAGTGACTAGCTAATTTTTTCGAGGCAGCCTCCCCTACTACAGGATTCACTTCGCAATAACGAATGAAATTTTGTAGCAGTGACAGATCTTGATTTGGGGGAAAAATGTCGCGGTTTCCCGTTCGTGGCGCTAGCGTGAAGCTTGTAATTTTGCACTACGAGCTACTGCATGCTGCCGCCAGGTGGCAGCGTGTGCTAGGGCGCGCACGCCGCTTAAATAAAAAAATTAATTTCAGACAGCGATACCACTTAAACGGTTGTTCTAAGCTAATTGTTCGTAGGAACTTTTTTTGTAGGGAATTCAATTCTCTATCAGAATATCTTAATGACATTTTTGTGAGATTTTTTTCTGAAGAGTTTTACTACGACGTTCAGAAGTGCCAATATTTTCCTGTGTTATTCTTATGGAAAGTATTCAAAAGCAATGCGCCGTTCGAAATAATTTTTTTGAGCTCTCCTTCGAGGATTCTTCTTTTTTTACCTTAATTTTTTTGGTGGATGCAACCGAAAAAAAATATATCGTTTTTTTCCGCACAGCCTAATATATATATATATATATATATATATATATATATATATATATATATACACACACACTTGTTAAAACCCGCACTTGATAATAAATTCGTGTTGGCTCGACAATCGACGTCCGGGAGCTATGTGCACACACACACATGCAGGCAGATTCTAGGTGGGCTCCAGAGAGCGCATTGCCCGCACACTGATCGTGTTTAAGCAATATTAGTTGTACCCGACGGAACGGGTGTTAATAGCTATACATATGTATATATATATATATATATGTGTAGTGGCCGTGTACACGGGGCCATTCCGAAAGCTCGTAAAAACATAAAGGGGGTGCGGGTGTATTGAGGGTGGAAAGTCTGCCGAAGCAAGTGAACATCGGTCGTTCATTATACATATACAGGCTATATATTTGATATAAATACGTAATTTGTATATCTGTATAGTTTGTAACACACCGTGTGTATTCTTGCTGCGGATGCCTGGCAGGTTCCCAGTTTCGTCCTGGCATTCCATCGTCGCCTCCTTTCTCTCGGTCTCTCGCGTTCCGTGCCTCTCTTTGGGCTTCTCCCAGCTTTTATTCCTCTCGCTTTCTTCCTCCTTCGCACTTTCGCTCTTACCAATATATCTCCCGCGAGGCTCCTCGTTCCCTCGAGCATTCTTGCCATTCTCTTTCTCTCTCCCGGTTTTTGTTTCTCTTCCTCTTTGTCGCGCCGGCCCCGATAATTGTACCTCTCTCTCTCTCTCTCTCTCTCTCTCTCTCTCTCTCTCTCTCTCTCTCACTCTCTGTCTCTCTCTCACTCTCGCTCTCTCGCTCTTCTCCTGCTTCGCTCTTTGTCGTTCTCCTATCGTTTGTTAATTAACCGGTTTAATTAATAATTCAATAACGACGGTGCTCGCGAGCTGCTGGGCGTTTGCTCGCGTGTTCCAATATGGCCGATATCCGGACCCGCGTTTTCGAATGCATACCGCCGAGCCCTTAGGCGTGTATAAACCTTCCTCACCCCGGTATCCGTACACCACACGCTATATTTACAAGTGTGATATTATAGGTACTTGTTCCTACCTTACGGCCCTCGTTCCTCCCATTTTTAACCGCTCTATACTAGGTGTACCGTTCAAGTTGGCAGGACGAAATATCTCAAGAGGGGTACGCTTCAATAGGGAAAAATGACTCGAGCACAAGCTTTATAGTTTCAAGGAACAAAAATTATGGCCTTGGTGATTTTTTTTGTCGCCATTTCCAAAGTTATTTAAAGGTCGACCTCAGTTTCCAAAATGGAGCACAATTTTTTTATTTTAGAATCATTGTCTGCGTAACAACGTATGGTTACGTTTTGTCCGAAACGTTGTTCTGCTCGACTTCAATATTTCAAGCTATTGAAGATATAAAAATAATATTTTGTATTGATTTATCGGTTGTCTGTTTAGGTGAATATTCAAAATGTCTAAAAAAATCGAAGTCAAACGGAAAAAAGTTACCTATTTCTTTAAGCAAAAAATTATTCATAAATAAAAATATTAGTTTCCATTTAAAAAACTAAAGTTGAGTATGAAATTACCTTGAAAATTGTCACAAAATGAAAAATACCCAACAGAGCTTTTTTATTCCTTGAAACTACGAAACTTTTGTCAGGGACATTTTTTTCTGAAATGCTGAACCTCTCGGGATATTTCGTTGTGCCAACTTGAATGGTCCACCCTGTATGCATATAGGTTCTTGTCGTCGCTCTTTCTCTCCTCTTTGCGTCTTCCTTCCCTCTATCCTTCTGCCCTTGTCTCTATCTCCCTCATTACGCACGTATCCGACTCCCAAACAAGCGCTTGTTCATCGACGCCACCGAAGTCCGAGGTACAACAATATGGTGGGTGGGGCGAAGGGTGAGAAGAACCCTGTACACCGATTTCCCTCTGCCGACCGTGGTCAACCGTCGCGATCACCACCTAATACATATTTGCGTTTACAGTCGCTGCTGGTGTTGCTGGTGCCCCGGTACTCGATAATAGTGAGACCTCCACCGAGCTTAGGCGATTCATAACTTAATTTCCTACACACGTGTTTTTTTCCACTTCAAGTCGAACACAAAATAAGTGAATTGTTAACACGCGCATACCGTATGAGCATTTTAAATAAACATTTGAAAGGTATGATTTGGGAATATTGTAGCTCGAATGTAACAGGTTAAATCCAAAATAAACGAAAAATCTTGATAAAAAGAAAAAAGTTGACAGAGCAGTCACAGTCGTACGGAATTGTCATTTTAATTATTATTACTACATTCCATTATTATTGTTAAATTCAATTGTTATTATCAATTTTTATTATTGTTGTTGAGTTGTATCATTATTGGTTAATTTTATTTTTATCGTTGAATTTTATTATTATTGTCCAGTTTTATTATTATCGTCAAATCGTAGCGGTACGATTAACAAGCTACGTGTACCTAGGTGAGTAAAAAAAATTGCATTTTCCAAACATATTTTTATTCGATAGTATCACCTTTTAGCTATGTTTCCTGAAAATGTCATTGAAATATTCCTAAAATTGAATAAACTAAACTTTCTAACAGTCGGCCGAGCGAGCGGTAGCAGCGCCATACTTCAAACTTTAAACACGTTTTTCTCGAAACACTGTTTTAAAAGTCGGTGGACGTGATATCTCGAGAACCACTGGATGGATTCTTTCCAAACTAACAGGAGATACGATGAAGAACATTTAAAGGTCGTTGACGATCTCACTTTTATTTAAATCGATCTTCATTTTTTGTTAGTTGAGTAATAATGACGATTTTATTCATAGAATTTGTATGTTCGAGATTCAATTCGTCGCCACGTTGATAAAAAAAATTGTTTTGAAAATTGACGATCGTCAACGACTCGTATTTATAGTTAACTTGAATAACCAGTTTGGTTTTTAGATGTCAGATCGACCGTTTAAGCTGGAAAATGTCCACCGCTAAACGTAACGCAAAAAAATTATCATCTGCCGGCGTTTATGTTTTTGTTGTTTTTCTGTATTTTTTTTCAGGCTCTCAATATATGTACCTCTGCGTTAAGAAGAATGCGTTTCTTTTTCACTAACCGTTTGCCAGATTTTTTTTCGGAAGTTGACCATTTTTTCGGGCTTCTAAGCAGATCTAGCCCCTCAATGACCCTGCATAAGCATGGGGCCCAAAAAACACGTCGAATTGCGATTTTTTTTTCGACGTACGTATTAAAATGTCTTGATTTTACACACAATTAATACATAATCTTGACAACTGTGTTTTTGGAAAATATTGTGACACAACGAAGTTATTATTTAAACAATATGTCGACCCTGCTGCATGACCAATCGGTATAGGTGGTTTCGATAACTAGGGTGTTCCGGACTGAAAATTTAAAAAAATTGTTTTCGGTGCAATGATAGAAGTTTCGTATAAGGAGGCGTACGCAAATTATGTTATGCAATCGGGGGGGGGGGGGGGGGGTCCGGCCAGGCGTTACGACTACGTACGTGAGAGAGCGGGGGGGAGGGGGTAAGGTTTGCGTTACGTCACGATTTTAGAACTGCCAGAAATAGCAAAATTTCTGCATGTTCAAGTTTTGAATTTAAAACTCGCGCGCAATTTTACCGCGGAAAGTTGACAGCTTTCCATACGAAATGTCAGTTAGGGGGGGAAGTCACTGCAGCTTTTCCACCTTGCCCAAGCAAACTGTGAAAATATTGTTCTTTGTTTTTCATAATTCTGGAAAGTACATATATTCAAAAATATGTTGGCAACATTTTTATTCACAAGTCCGAAAATTGACGTAGTGACTTTAGTGAGAACAGGTAGCGCGACCGGTTAGTGCCCTCAGTCCCTGCAGATGTGGCATCGTTCACAATAAATGAAGTGCAGGATCTTATTATTTTGTGAAATATAATAAAGATGGAGAACCATCATATCGCCCGCGACTAGATACTTTAATGTGAGTATTAATAGTCTAGAAAAAAACAGTTTTATATCAAGAAAAACGGAACGAAAATTTTGAACGCGATTTCCTCGAAACTATTCGCGATCTGGTCCCAGCGAATACTCGAAAACTTATCAACCGATTGTCAATTTTTTTTTGGACATTTTGTAATTGCAATAACTGAAGTTGTACGTGGCCAATTTTTTAAATTTTGTGCGTTACAATTTTTAAATACTGCTTGCATACAAAAAAGGGTCTTGATAATAGAAAAAAATGTCAAAACTGTCGGCATTTTGTAAAAAAAAAAAAAAAAAAACAAAATAAAAAACGGCTCCGCATAACGATCGCTACATTTCGATTTGTATAGATATCGATAAATTGTTGACTTTTTATTTACACATAACTTTTCACAAAGATATCGATGGGACAATAAAGAGAATTTTTGCCGTCAAATCAAGGCCTATATCTAGATTAATTTAAAAAATATAAATATAAATAAATATAAACATATAAAAAATAATTAAAAACCAATTTTAATCTAAAAATTGGTATGAAATTAGATGAATGTATAATTCATAAAATGAGTATAAACCCGATTTTTTCATACTTACAAGGAACATCCCTCAGGTGTCCGCCTCCGATTTTGTTGAAACTCATATATGTGATAGAGCATCGAAAACTTTGAGACACGTATTTTTTTTTATCGGCGGAAAAACGGATTTAGGGGGGGAAACCGGCCCTTAAAGAAAGGCGTGTCGAGGGGTAATTTTGCAGTTTCACCCAGAAGCAATCCACCGATCTGAATGAAACAAAAACGAAAATTCTTCTAATGAAAAGCGATGAAAAATCCACTATGAAAATGTTAAGAAAACATTTAATTAGGGGGTAAACCACCCCTCAATTTGCCTTTTTTTCACCCCACACTTAAGAGGGTTGTATGCAAATTAATAAAACAGGTATCATTTTGAAGGGCAATTAAAATTAAAGTTGACGGGTTTTTGCGTTTTGGCGGCATAGCAAATTTAACGGGGTAAACCACCCCTAACATAAATTTATTTATCATGGTCGTTTTTTCTGGGTTTAAAGTATATCCGCTGATTTTAAATATTTCTATAAGCTGCAATTTAATGTTTTATCATATTTCAAAATTATTGAATTCTTCTTAAGGGGTAACTACCCCTCTGACGAAAAACATCATTGAAGTATCCGCTTTCGATTTCGTTGAAACTCATATATGTGGTAAAGCATTGTAAACTATTGAACATATTTTTTTTGTATCGGCAGAAAAACGGTGTTAGGGGATGAAACCAACCCTCAAAGTTTCTCCCACAAGCAGTCCACCGATCTGAATGAAACAAAATCGAAAATTCCTCTAATATTAAGCGATGAAAAATCCACTATAAGAGTGTTGATTAGAAATATAATTAAGGGGTAAATCACCCCTCCATTTGCCGTTTTTCACCCCATGCTTAACAGGGTTGTATGAAAATTAATAAAACAGGTATCATTTTGAAGGGGAATCAAAATTCAAGTTGACGCGTTGTTGCGTTTCAGCGGGACAGCAAATTTAAGGGGGTAAACCACCCCTAACATAAATTTGTTAATTTCCATTCATTTAAAAAACCAGAAGATTTTGAAAATCCTGTTATCTTTGGTTTTGGTGAATCGAACACACATTGTGAAATACCCGGCTGCAATAATTTGGCCATTATCAGATGTGCATGGTGCAAAAAGTCGTTGCGTTTAAAGCATTTTTCGACGATTATCATTATTGCAGAAATTCCGAGCCATGATTGTTGATGGTTGATTGTTGATAGACTAGAAAAAAAGTATATATCACAAGAAAATGATTTGACGGCATATGACTGCGATACTTTTCACAAGTACTATTAATTAAATCAGCTGATATGATTCCCAAATGAAATTATATTAAAATATATTAAAAACATGTTCGTTAACCTACTGTAAAACCCTCAGTTTCATTAATATGTTTAATTAAATAAACGGTAAAATAATAAAAATATACATTCCTCCACAAAACTACGTCGCTGGCTAAATTATCGAAGTGAGCCTTATAACTTATTCTGGAAATTATTATAATTAATGATATAGTAGAAGTGTATGTTTGTTCCTATGGAGATGCTTAATGGACGTGCATAATAAAATCGGAAGCGTTTCGACACGAAAATATGAGTCTTATGAGTAAAGGGTAGCCCCACGTCCCCACTCCCAAAGTACCGTTCATAAAGCTCAAAACGAATATGCGGCCCACACACGAACATAAAATTGATATTACCGATGAAATGAAAACAGTTTTAACGAAATTCGTGAAACCTTTCGCGAAACTTCAAACGAAAAGCAATTAGAGGGGGTAGTTTACCCTTAAAATGTAAAAATTGAAAAACGTAATAATTTAAAAACGGGGGAGAATATTTTGAATCTGCGGATACATGTTAAAGACATAAAACACGACGGTGATGAACAAATTTATGTTAGGGGTGGTTTACCCCCTTAAATTTGCTGTCCCGCTGAAATGCAAAAACGCGTCAACTTGAATTTTGATTCCCCTTCAAAATGATACCTGTTTTATTAATTTTCATACAACCCTCTTAAGCGTGGGGTGAAAAACGGCAAATTGAGGGGTGGTTTACCCCTTAATTATATTTCTAATCAACACTCTTGTAGTGGATTTTTCATCGCTTAATATTAGAGGAATTTTCGATTTTGTTTCATTCAGATCGGTGGACTGTTTGTGGGAGAAACTTTGAGGGGTTGTTTCATCCCCTCACACCGTTTTTCTGCCGATACAAAAAAAATATGTTTAATAGTTTGCAATGCTTTACCACATATATGAGTTTCAACGAAATCGAAAGCGGATACTTCAATGATGTTTCTCGTCAGAGGGGTAGTTACCCCTTAAGACGAATGTAATAATTTTGAAATATGATAAAACATTAAATTGTAGCTTATAGAAATGTTTAAAATCAGCGGATATACCTTAAACACAGAAAAAACGAACATGATAAATAAATTTATGTTAGGGGTGGTTTACCCCGTTAAATTTGCTATGCCGCCAAAACGCAAAAACCCGTCAACTTTAATTTTAATTGCCCTTCAAAATGATACCTGTTTTATTAATTTGCATACAACCCTCTTAAGTGTGGGGTGAAAAAAGGCAAATTGAGGGGTGGTTTACCCCCTAATTGAATTTTTTCTTAACATTTTCATAGTGGATTTTTCATCGCTTTTCATTAGAAGAATTTTCGTTTTTGTTTCATTCAGATCGGTAGATTGCTTCTGGGTGAAACTGCAAAATCACCCCTCGACACGCCTTTCTTTGAGGGCCGGTTTCCCCCCTTAAATCCGTTTTTCCGCCGATAAAAAAAAATACGTGTCTCAAAGTATTCGATGCTCTATCACATATATGAGTTTCAACAAAATCGGAGGCGGACACCTGAAGGATGTTCCTTGTTAGTTATGTCTATGAAGAAAAATAGCAAATATCGACGACACCGAACCCGTTACGTAACGGAATAGAGGAGAGGGGGTTGCGATCAGGTGTTACGGTGCTGGTACGGGGGGGAAAAAAATTGGGGAATTTGGCGTTACGTAATTTGTGTCTGCCCCCTGACCAGATACGTTTTTCCAAACTCTGAAAGTTACGAAAATGACTAGTTGTAAAAACAAAAGAATCGATTTTCCACCGAAAAACCCAACTCGATTAATTTAAAAAAAATGTATAAGCTATTCTCTGTTCAAATGTCGAGTGAATCGGGCGAATAGATTTTGAAATGCGACTTACATCTTTGCCCAAGACCTCGTTTCGAGAAAAAATGCAAAAGAGAGAAGGGCAGTTCACAGCGGGGTCATAATCGAGTCATAATGACCCGACCCTCTACGAGGATCGTCATGACTCGGTAATTTTTTGACACTTGTAAAAAATCTTTGTAGCAAATGAAAGTTAAGGACCTAGGCTATAAAACTATATGTGAAAATGTGTATTTATGAAATTTGAAGCTCATGCCCCTCACCCCTTAACCCGGCGACATGGCCTGGCTTATTGCCGCGATGCTTGTACCACGCGTCCACGTGCCCGCGGCCAATTTTCTACACCCTTCTCCCCAGATCTCATCATATATCTACAGAAGGCTATGCGACGAGGGCAGGATAAACGTGCGTTCGGGGAACGTGCATATCGATTCGTCCCTACATTTGACGCGCATTCGAACGCGTGCGTGTTAATTGTACAATTCGCGTACGTCCGACCAATGAATACACCCCTCCCACAGGTCCTTTTTCTCGCGTGCGTGTGTGTGTGCGTGCACGTGTACATAAACGGGGATCACTTTGGTACAACAAGCCTCTATATTAAGAATTATGGTACACCCGTTTCTCAGCCACGTGTATTGTGTTTACTGTATATACACACGCTCCTTTCACATCCAATGCATACAGGGTGTCCGTACTAGAAGGCTCGTAAATTTAACGAGTCGAACCTGGGGCTGCACTAGTATTACATTTTCGTTACGCGTCAAGCCCTTCAATATTCTCCATGTATTATTAATCGTAAGTATTACAAATGCAATACCAAATAATTACATTTCGTGTATGATTTTCATTATTTAGTAATACATTCGGGATTCGTTAATAATCGTAATAATAATACTTATTATTCTTATCATTATTACGCTGCTGGTATTATTATTACTGTGTACATTACCGTCGACCTTATCATTATTATTAATCATTATTATTAACAGTAATAATAATGTCAATACCAATAATTATTAATAGTGATTATTATCAGTAATAATAACGTTAAAAATGAATATTATCAAAATTTATTATGACATTGCGGTCGATGTTATAATCATTATTATTTTTGTTCCTATTACTATTGCCATTATTATTATTTATTATTATACTATTAAGACTAGTGTTTTTTATTAGCGTTATGATTATTTTTATAACTATTATTATACTAGTGTCACTATTACCATTAGCATTTCTATACTGTCTTAATATCATTGTAATTTTTTTCTCGGACGAGTTCCGGAGCTTGTAAGGTCGAAGTTACCACAGGCGAGACTCCGCACACCCAGTATATTTATATGTGTGTGTGTATACAAATGTATGCGTTTTATGGATTCTAGCCGGGTGCCAAAAACTATTTTGCGGCGAGACAATGACACCGATGTCTATATATGTATATGCTACAGGCACGTGACTGCTACTACTACAGTACGTGAGTTCGACCGGACGACGACGGCGGCGCGCGAACCCCGAGGGTGTAATCAACCCGTCCCCTCCCGCCTTCCTTGGACACGTTTTAACATCATTCTCCGTTTGTAATATCGACAACTACATCGCCGAAAATCGCGTTAACCGTAAAACGTCACGATCCTGGTTATACTGCGATCGCGAAAAAGCCGTGCTTGTCGCGTTGTAACGGAGTTTGCAGCCCCAATGAGAAAAAAACCGACCCTCTTGCTCCCCGCTTCGCAGGTCCTCCGTCGTACAATGCTGACAGAAGGAAAGAGGAATAAAAAATGTACAACCGTGTGAATTCGTATAATGCTTTAACAATGGAAAAAACGGAAATTGCTCCAGACTCTCGAGCTGGATGGAAGAGGAAGGGAGTGGACAAAAAGAGGCAGGGAACGAAGGGGTGAGGGGTGAGGTCTCGAAATATTTGGAATTGTAGAGCAGGTATGAGAGCAAAGCACAAAAAGCTTTTATTTGTACACACACACACACGCGCGCGCAATATATAATATATATATATATATATATATATATATATATAATATGTACGTATGTATTTGTTTGTATATATAGCCCTACGGTTTATAAACTTTAAATCGGAAAAGTCCAAACGTCGTTCAAGATTAGCTGTCCCTCTCACTCTCTCTCTCTCTCTCTCTCTCTCTCTCTCTCTCTCTCTCTCTCTCTCCCACGCCCCCGATCTTTGCGAGACACCGAGGAAAGACGAAAGTAAATCAGAAAAATCGAGGTATCGAACTCCCGTATGCGAGAGATAAGAAAAAATAAATAAAAACGAAAAATACTCACCAGAAAGGCATGATCTATGCGCGAAACGGTGAGAAATTGAAGAGAAACCGGAAATTTCTCGAGTCCCATAATAATGTAATAATAATAATAACGACAACAACTGTAATTATTATTAGGACATTATTATTAATATTATTATTATTATACAAGATCGATATTATCAATGCTGAAAAAATCTCTGAACTTTATGAATAGAATTATTATTATTATTATTATTATATTATTGTTTACTGTTATTATCGATGATATTATAACGCAAAAAAACAATATAAGTTTACAGACCGTAAAAAGAAATAATAATACACGTGTCAAAAAACAAGTCGCTGGGGGGGGGTAAGACTAAATGACGTGTCCTTCTTCCGGAGGATTGATGTCGGAGTACTCATTTCCATTGACCGGTCTCCACGTTCCGCTGTTTTTTCGTGTATAGCCTCTGCTCGATGGGGGATCTCAGCCCATCGCCCTTCTCGCCCCTCGGCGCCTGCTTCTGTCCCTGTAAATGGGGATAGCCAAGAGGATTATGTGGTCATTTCAGTCTCTTCCGACATCGCTCACGGGCGAGGGGATCGCCCTGTACAATATAAATGTGTGTGAAAAATGCACGAGCTGAGAATAATAAGGGATGAAACATCGGGAGCAGTCGCCACGTAGGATTGTACAGGGTATAGCAGGTCCTGATGATTCGGGTGGACTTTATTTACTGTGTATCTATAAACCAGCACGAATGTACAGGGTGTTCAGACTGTAAATGTCATCATTTCGACGGTGAACGGGTAGGGTTCGTTAAACAAATTAAGGACTGATGCATGTAAAGCTCTTTAAAAAAAGGCTAACTTTGAGAATTTTTCAACGCGTACAATCAAAGCGGTAAAAGATTGAATTGGAATACATTATTAAACATAGTTTTGAGGGTACGATTTTTCTTGTTGCAATTATTAAATTGAAAATGGCTTTGTTAGAGCCCAAGACCGTGGCAGAGAACCTCTCGTGCAAAGAGTTCTGCAGCCGGAAAGATTTCTCATATACTTTGTAGTCTAGGAATAAAAACGAAAAAAATCTTTAAAATATATACAGAGCTATGGAACTGCGTACGGAATTGAGAAAATACCGTCTTTAATAAGGGTAGTGTAGATTGGAATGAAATCTTTCATTTTTTCAGCCAAAAATCACACCAGTAATTGTTTATAAAAAGACGTTAATAACCAGTCGCTAATGCGGTGCACAGCTCCATGGAGAATCCATCTGAGAATATACGTTTAAAATTTCAAGTGAATCAGTGCATATTCAGCAGAGTTACGTTTCTCTCTAATTTAAAAAGCATGGTTTTGAGAAAAATACGTTTGAAGTTTGGTCTAACATTTAGACATTCAAATTTTCGATTTATCGCTAATCTGCAATGCCAGTACCATACATTTGGACTTCCCAATAATCATAGTTCTCTTTCCTTTCTTTACTGAAAATTTCAAAATTCCCGAGTGACTTTATCCTAGCAGCGAATCTCGAAAAACCACCTGATATAAAATGTATAGTAATTGATACAACGATACATTTATATACGGGGCGTCCCCCTTATCTCTGCCGCCCATCAGTATCGATGATACAAATCTTCTGATTTGTATTTCATTTTAATAGGTGACCTTGAATGACCTTGAGCGACTTTAACCCCCTTATGTTTTTGATGCGGCTTGAGGTGCTCCACAAGATGGTGGGAAAAAAATGTACCATCCCTTTTTAAGAAGTGAAGGTGACCTTCCCTGTGCGCCAGCGCCTCCACCGAAATAAAAAAAAATGGTCGCATTTGATGGCCCCCTTCGCACCGTACAACTTTTGTTTAGAACATTTTTTTGTGACGTCGATGATAACCGAGTTATTTTGCGTGGCAGACGCAAGAGGGACAGCCTGTATATTTCCAAACTATTCTGTTTCGTAAACGATAAATATTCCCCAGCAGTTTCACGATTCTACAACCGCCCTCAGACATTTCGCAGCTTCGGACACCCGGTAGAAATCCGGAGCTACCCTCTGAGAGACAATAAGACCATCGGTTAAACTATTGGGTCCGTTTATTTTTTCCTCGTGTCTTATAGGGTGCGTGGGCACAAATGTTTCTTCATTGAGTCAGCCTACTTTACGACTTCATATTCGGCGAATAATCTTTTATATCACTACCCTCCCGCCCCGTCGCCGTTGACGGTGCTTATCGGCTGGGTAGAAGGCTGAAGGGAAATCGAGGGTGGTTTTTCCGCGCAAGGGATGACGACGAAAGCGGAAAAAAGACGAAAAAGGACAAGAAATAAGGGACCAAATCACGAGTTTCGAGGACCCAAGATATGCGCGATGAACAGGGAACAATTTTTTCATCCCCCGGGGAATAACAGTAAAGATGTTCGGCGAGGAAGGGAGAAAAGCCTTTTTCGTTCTTTTTTTGTCCTTCTGTCGTCGCTATGAAAATAATATGTGAAGATTCATCTCGAGGTAAACTCCGGAGAAGAGCACTCGAGCTTGAGACGTTTTTTCATCCCCTTTTCCTCGCGCTCTCTTGTTCGCTCAGTGTGGTTGTTTCTCAAATCTGGGGATGAATATTCATGCGCCAATCGGGCGAAAAACCTCGTTATTACGTCGACCATTAAGCAATGAGACGAGATTTTAAAAAGTGAAAAGTTCGCAAGCTCAAGAACTCAACCTGGAGAAGGGGTGCAATTTTCATAACCAAAAATCATTTCAACTACCGATAAAAGTTAATTTTTTGCCAGAATTCTTCCTTTCTCTTTCTCAATAATTGATCGTTCTCTCCCCCCCTCTCTCTTTCTCTCTTTCTCCTTCGATTATAAATTCCCCACAATCTTAATTCCGCATTGAACCGTCCGTGACCATTATCTTGTTTTTTTTCTTCAATTAAACAATTCCCGCTACCGATCCTTATTTTTTTAACGGAACGGATGCCCAGGAGGGGTGTTGATTGAAGTTAAAAGAAAGGCTCCGAGGACTTGGAACGAGTGAGGAATAATCACGGGGAATCAGGACGAAAAGTCGGGAAATAAATTTTCAACGGAAAACTGCCTCGTGGAGGTTTCGCACTGTTGGCGTATTCCCGTAATTAGTTCTTTCGTGTTCACACCTCTCGTCCTCTCTCTCTCTCTCTCTCTCTCTCTCTCGCTCTCTCCCTCCTGTATTCGTTGTGGGAGCTGCTGGCATTTTTGCCACCGTCTTCCATCTCTCGTTTCGTTCAACCCTCTCGCCACGAGACCGCGTCATTTTTCACACGGTCTTTCTTTGTCGGATCCTATCGGTTTTTCCTTCTGCCTTTTTATCTCTTTCTCTCCGTTTTTCTGTCCCCGTCTTTTTCTCTTTTCCTCCCGTTCTGCTTCTCTCTATCTCTCTCCCTCTCTCTCTCTCTCTCTCTCTCTCTCTCTCTCTCTCTCACACACACACACACACACACACACACACACACACACACACACACACACACACACACACACACACACACTCTCTCTCTCTCTCTCTCTCTCTCTCTCTAGCCTGCTCTATCTCTTGTCGATGGGCTTTAGGATTAAAGCTGGAACACGAAAAGGATAACGAAATCCCGGTCTCATTTGAGACATGCACTGTTCTTTCGCTCTCAACCGTACCGGTACTCCGTTTTAATTGAATACATTACTTCAATTTAATTCATAATTACTTATCAATATACATATATACATACGCACACACACACACACACACACACACACACACACACACACACACACACACACACACACACACACACACACACACACACACACACACACACACACACACACACACACACACACACCCAGACACACACACACACGCACGCACGCACACACACACACACACACACACACACACACACACACACACACACACACACACACGCGCGCGCGCGCACATATATATATATATATACACACATCATTCTCGAGTTAGCAATTCGCATTTTTCTACATACACAATGGGATTCCCATTGAAAATGAAAAAAAAAACAGATCAGGCGTCGTGAACTCGAGATAAATATCAAGTACACGCACTCCGCCCAAAAGTAGAGCCTGAGTTTTTTAAACCTTTTTCCCCTGTTACAGACGATTTATATGTAGAAGCGAAATAATTTTCAAAATATAGCAAGGCTTTATTTTGTAACTATTCTTTGATTATTTGTTTAAATTATATTTATTGACTTCTGTGCTGCATTGTGTTCGAACAAGAGAAATCATTTTATAGATCTTACAATTAAAGAATGAATTTTCGTGTATTCGGAATTAATAATAGATAAATAAGTTTTAGATTCGGAGATATATTACAATCAGCTGGTATAAAGGAATGAGGACGTTATTATAAGAGTCCTCTTATACGTGTGGCGGCTGTATTTCTCCTCCGACAGAAATTCCGCTAGCAGCCACCTGGCGGAGAAACGGCAAAGTGCCGGCCGCCCCAAAGTTTATGAAAAATGGTTGCCAATGTATTTGAATATACAAACATTTTCTATACATTCAAATATATGAATCTTGGGTATCAAATCAAATTGAATTTGAGATAATATTAAATTTAGAATTATCAATATTATATCTTCGAAATAAATTTTTCCTGTTTCAATTTTTTGGCCCTCATTTATTTCCTGTTCTGATGTGAAGAAAAATCTGGGGATAATCTCGACAGATAATTGCCGTAGTCGTTAGTGATAAACTTTTTTACTGAATTGAAGAAATCAACGTCCGCCCGATCCACGGGTTGATATGGGAAATGGATTCTTAAGAGTGAAATGAATATACGTTTGAATCTCAGAAACCGTAAATAAATGTGAGAGCGAGAGATAGAGAAACTCTTCGATTACTTCGTCACTCTTCTTCTCACACTTTCCTCTCGGAAAACTTTTCCCGCTTTTCTCGATGCGCTCTTTTTCTCGGTGCTTCTCGATGGTAATCATTCGGAATACTGCGTGGATAGCATGGCGGCAGGAACGGGCGGGAGAAAAGCTCGACGACGAGCGAGAAAAAAGACAATGGGGCTATTATGAACGGATAAAATTTGTTTTTTATCAATTAGAGATACGGCGCTATTTTTAAATAATTTACTTTCAACTAGAAAGTACTCTTACATAGGCAAAATTAATTTACACAAATTAAACAAAGTGGTAAGCGAATAAAAACTGAACATTAAATAGGCAAAGATAATTCCTTTTTTTAAATTTAGAATGAAAAATTTGAAGTTTTAAATTTGTACTCGTGGAGTGTGGTTTGAAAGAGATATTAAAAAAATGTCAATTTAAAATAGGCATTTGGAAAATGGATTTCCAAAATTTCAATTATACAAGAATAATTACTTAATTTTTTCGTAATGTGTACATACAAAAAAAGATCCTCCTTTTTCAATTTAAAATTTGTTTACATACCAAATGGAAAGTCACAACATTACCAGTTTGACGCCCTAGAGATTTTTTTGGTACATTTTTCCACAGTCCAAAATAAAGCAGATTATTTTTTGTTTAATTTGAATGCCAATTTTTTTCCCCCTCAACTCGTTTCGAAGCATCGTTGATACTAGGGAAGGACGCGGTGTATACCGGTTAATCGAAAGTGGCTCTTGGTTTCCTTATATAGAAGATGAGAAAAAAAAATCCTTTAAAGTAAGGGAATAGAATAAAAAGTAAAATAGCGATAAAAGCAAGGAATACCGTGGAACGGGATTTTCCAAAGTGGCTATCCACAGTGAAAGGAAATGAAAAGAGAGGGGTAAAATAAATGAGCGATTAAGGTGGAGGAAATCTCTACGGGCTCGCGTGGCACGTTCCATGATTCCTTTTCATCCGCTCGCGCGCGCGCTCCAACCTTTCGCTCAGCTTCTCTTTAATTTTTACCCAAGCCCATTGGCCGAGCCGTGCGATCGATTCGTACCGAGTTATGAGGGCATCCTGATCCGGTTAATAAGCTCCTAACTTCCTCCCGGTCTCGGGAGAGTATTATATACACGGTGGGACGCAGCTAATCCCGATACCCTTACTATTGGGATAGGTGACCGTTGAGGCGTGTCGTGACCATCGTGTCCGAAGTAAAGAGACAAATTGTATTTCCATAGAGCCTATTCCTACTACCTCCGTTGCGCGGAATGAAAAAAAAAGTGGTCCATCTATTCTGGCGAGGTTTTCGCCACTTTCCCCGTACCGAACATCTGCATGCTGCACATAGTCTGCGGCTTGCACGGACATCGAAGTCCGTTTGGAAATGCCCGACATCGACAAAGAGTCCTGGCAAGCGGGCCAGGGCAATGAGCCGAGAGGGGCCGTATCTAATGGTGGCGCTGAACGGCGGAGAGGGGCAAGAGGAGGCGGCTGCGTTTGGAAGCTACTGCGGCGGTTATGGTGGTGGTGGCTTCGTGGCCGAATTAATCGCTTCATTCGTGAATCCGACACCGTAAATTCGGAGGCCAGTGACGCAACCGCGGTACGATGCATAAATCCACACTAGGGACTCTCGGCTGACTAACACGCGCACGCCTACAGTTGAATACTTGCACCGACACTTTGCTACGACGCTCGTCCTCGTTCTCCCGCCATCTTTTCACATAATTTACACGTCGGAGAGCGACCCGAATTGGCCACATGTGACAATGACAGCGAATTTCATGCCATCTTTAGGATATTGTTGGTCGTAATATTTCCATTGCGCTTCGGTGCAAGCAAAAAAGCTCTTGCCTTCGTGGCAAAAAAGCTGAAATTTTTTCGTTATTGCTTTCAATATGCTCTATTTACTTTTTATTCTAAGAACAATATGGATAAATATTATTTATTATGTTAATATTTCAAATTGAATTATAATGCGAACACGATATTATTATTATATCATTATTATTGTTATTCTTATGATCTTAATCATCATCGTCATCATCATCATCATCATCATCATCATCATCATCATCATCATCATTATTATTATTATTATTAATACTATCATTAATCTATATAATTGCTAAAAAATATTTTTGTACTAGTAACAAATTAATAATAATTGTAATGACAATAATATAACAATAATAATTTCAGTGGTATTGAGCGTATATAATTGTTTTGTATAAAATATACACAACATTCTCACGCGATGTATATATTTCGACAACATATAAAAATAAAATTATTTTAAAAATATGTTGAAAAACCGTCTTTCAGTAAGCACCGATAAATCACGAAGAATTTAAGAATAGCATCAAGCACGAAGCACGCATTCATAATTCAACGATTTCGATCTGGTGTCCCAGACAGTTGAAGTACGAAAGGTTCAGAAGGTACACAGGGTCAAAAGATCAAATTGCTCGTTAGTGTCACGAGGCATACGAGACTACGAATCTCCGTGCGCACTGAAAATGTACGGATGACCCAAATAGTTTTTCTGTACAAGGTTGACGTTGCAGCACGTGTATGTGTGTGTATGTGTTTAATTGGTCCCCGGACACTCGAATAGTGTGGTTCGAGTCACCAATAAAGGGAATTCCCATGGGAAACTCGGGTAAATATCGATCGTCAGACAACACGCGACTCCACCCAATGTCACGATCTATGTTACGCAAAATGCCAATCTTTCTTTCTTCCCCATATCACGTCGGAGGTCGAGACTGGCGCAAATAAAATCTTCCCCCAAAGACAAAGGCGTCGCAACAATTGGACATACGAAAAGAAGAAAGACGAGAAATAAAACAAAATTCAATGACGAAACATTTTTCGAAAAGTCCTTTTTAACAGATTTTTTGTAATCACGAAGTGAGATCATTTTTTTCAGTAAGATAACTTTGTAGTATGTAATAAATTTAATAGCAATGTTAAAAGGTCGAGGAAAATGAAACGGCAAGTTATTCGTGATGTATTGTCACAAATTATTATTATTTTTCTTCAATTCGTTATTGTGTCGACTTTTTTATCCGAATTACTGACAAAACTGTTCTGAAAAAGCGAATTAGAGATTCCTCGAACTTCGCACGGTCGTCCCTCTTCCATTCTTGTTTCAAGCCGTCTAGACTGGTCGTAAGTTTGCGTGATTTCGTGTCAGAGGGGATCATTTCATCGCATTAGGATTGTATGAATAAAACAATATTCATGCTCGAAATATTAGAAGGGATGGAAGGGAATTGCGTGTACCGAAGGGCACATTGACCGATATTATATCGGAATAATATAAATCATTTTATGAAGCTAAATATAGTATCCTCGTAAAATGAAAAATAACATGAATTACATTATTTTAATATAATTTCGCAGTTATCCAAAGTGATCGAAAACTTTTGACCGTTACTATATATAATGTGTGTGTGCGCGGGTGCGTGCGTGTGTAGGTGTGTATGTACATGTGTGAATGCATGAATAATAATTAAAAAAAAAAAACAAAACAAAATTCTCGCATAAGCTGTCATAAGAAAATCGATGGATGGAAGAATTGTCAGATCGCGGACCTATACCATATATACAGGGCGTCCTGTTATGAATGGATAATGCTGCAACTGTCGATAGGTCAGATCATATCCTACTATATGCTGAAATTTCAGTTTAGTAAAAGTCCCACGGTTGTCGAGATGAAAATCATCTGCTTTTGGTTATTCGCATGATATTTCTACAAATGATAACTTTTTTCGACCGGGTTTAAAAAAATACTCTTGGTTATTTGTTTCATCTAGGAAAGTCTTCTCTTTAACCTTAAATGTCAAGGAAATTTTATGAAAAAAGATCTTATGCAGAATTTTCATAGAAACCAATTCGAACATCTGACTTTGACAGCCTGCGGTGTAAAAAATGTACTACGCATATCGTGCTAATTAATTTAAAAAGTTGTTTAGTTATTGTCTATTCATATGATTTGTAGAAATGACATGTGAAAAACCAAAAGCAGATGATTTTTTCCTTCAAATAACACAAAGCTTAAAACCTTTAAAACCATCGGACTTTTACTAAACTGAAATTTCGTCATGTAGTAGAATATGATCTGATCCATCTATAGTTGTAGGACTACCCATTCATAACGCGACACCCGGTATATGTAGACATATACACATGGTGTATATACGTAAAAGTAGTATTTGATGGTTTCAAAGATATTCCGTAGCCCGGATCGTCCGTACGAGCACACACGCAGATGTGTTCAGTACGTGCTGAGGCCATAAAAGTTAGATCCTGACTGCTTATTACTCGAATTAATTGGTTAATACTCCTCGTCCCTCGGTCCCTCGAAATATTCGACCGCCATTGCACCACCGCGAGCCCTATCGGTGCCCATCAGCGTCAGTCTCAATACCACCACGACCGTTGCCACTGTTGCTCGTGTACTAACTCGTAAACCCCTCTCGTCCCCTGGACCGCCGTCACTAGGATTTTGCTCCCGGTCGAGGGTGAGCTGCGGGTGCGCGTGTTTCTCGACACCGGACTTTGCCGGCGTTACACTTCTGGTGGAGATATGGTGTTGGGATCAGAGAGAAAGAGGCATAAATATGGTGAGATATGCAAAAGGGGAGATACGTATAGCTAGCTAGTAAATCAGAGTAGAGATAGATAGATAGAGCGAGAGAGAGAGAGAGAGAGAGAGAGAGAGAGAGAGAGAAGAGAGGAAGAGGTTAATTAATTGATTAATTTATTATGCCTCAACGAACTCTCAACTAAATATGAAGGTACAGATGAAATAAAAAAAGCCGGAATTGAAGTAATGAAGATTCGATAGAAAATAATAATAAATCCAAACAAACTAGATGAAGATTTAATAGGAAACAGAAATTGGGGAAATGAAGATTCGATATAAAACAAAAATACGCAACACAAAGAAAAAAAAACCAACACGTGAGATGCATAGGTAGATAAGGTTTATTGGTACCGGAGGAATACAAAGAAATATAAAACACAAAACGCAAATAAAAATAAAATCGCAATAGAAGAGAAAGAAAAATATTAACTAAAGAAAATAAACTTAAAATCAATTATATTCAACGTAGATAACGAGGGACCAAGAAGAAGATCTATACATTTACAGAAAGATCGAAAAAGATCAAGAGATCAAAGGAGAGAGAGAGAGAGAGAGCGAGAGATTTATTAGTGCACTACGACCAAGCAGGGTCCTCTGGCACGCAATCCTCATATTACATACTCCTCTTAGGGGTAAATACAAAAATAAAAGAAAGGCTCGATACAAAAACAAAAATAGGTGACTCTATACAATGCAAAAACAATCTTAAAAAATAATAATAAAACATAAGCACAAAATGAACAATCATACGCAGTAAGATATACAAACTAAAATGCGATACAAACTAAAAAAAATAATAAAGGAAAAGAAGAAAGACAAGAGAAAGGAGCTAACCACTCGAAACCCTGCATCATCTAGATAATACCCTCAGCAAGCATTTTCTTAACTATTTCGTTGAAATCTGATTTCGTTAGAGACATGATTTTTGAAGGAAGCAAATTGTACAAATACGCCGCAAAGATATGTCATGTCTTAGATATTCCGTACGGAAACGTGGTATTGATATGGGCTCAAGGTTTTTCCTTAAGACCATGCCCTCTCTTCTCTCATTTATTTTGAAAAGCGACCTGAGATATGCTGGTCTTTCTGTGCGAAGAATCTCAGCAATGGTGCACATCATGAAGTACTTTCTTCTCGAATCCAATCGGAGCCAAGTGAGCTGTGCCCAGTATGGTGTAACATGCTTAAACCATTTGCGATCAAAGATATATCGCACACAGGAATTTAGTGCAACCTTATGGATCTCGTTGTACGTTTCTGCTATTTCATATAATAGACACGAACAGTAATCAAATACGGGCAAGATTAAGACTGAAACTAGTTTAGCCCTTATATGTCTCGGAAGAAAATTTCGACATATTTTGAGTTGATAGAGACGAGAATTTGTTTTCTTCGCTATATTGATAGCTTGCTCCTTCCAACAAAGAGTATCATCTAGCCAAATCCCTAGAATTTTCACTGAGTTCCGATACTCGATCACAGAACTGCCACTTACAATACTAGGTAACTTTGATAAGTCTAGTGCTCTTACAAGGGAGCGGCTTCCAAGTATAATAGCATTGGTTTTATTATCATTTAGTACCAGTCCATTGAGTGTAGCCCAAATTTTGACCAACATAATATCCATGTTAACTTTGGATATACAGCACTCTATGTCTGACACATGACACCTTGAGATAATTTGTAGGTCATCTGCGTAGATGTTATAGTCACAGTATGAAAGAGCGAATCGAAGATCTGATATATATAGCATGAATAGTAATGGACCCAAAAATGATCCCTGCGGAACACCCGATTCCACTGCTGTCCAACCGGATCTTGTAGCATTAGGCCCAGGAACAGCTTGTAGCCTGTCAGTTAGATATGATTTCAACCAGCGTACTACAGGCCCAGAAAAGTGAAGCTCATTGAGCTTCCTTAGAAGCACTGCATGATTCACCCGATCGAATGCCTTAGAAAAATCAAAAAGTGAGAGAGAGAGAGAGAGAGAGAGAGAGAGAGAGAGAGAGAGAGAGAGTTGTTTATTTCGTACTCTGTAGTTAGTACTACCTAAGACCGTGTCTGAAAAATATACAGTCCATACAATACTGATTGTACGAGCAATTGAATGTTTGCACAGGAGATCCTATCCGTGAGAGCCACGAGTAAATTATACGAAAATTAAGTAATTGTTATAATGAGAGAGAAATAAAGAGACAGAGAAGCAAAGTACAGATAAACCTACAAATAGCGGTAGAGAGAAGAAAAGCGTTCACCAGAACGAGGAATTTCATCGGAGCATGCGCAAGTCCAACTTACCCCAAGCCACTCCGATCCGACTTGCGCCCTTGTCATCCTCAACCCTCCAGCCCCTCCGCGGAGTCCACGCTGCCGTGTACACGACGGAGCTATCCCGCCAAGGTTTTCTGTCAACTTTTAACCGCGGTCGGAGCACGTTGTCTCCCCCCCTCCCCACTCCGCTGTCGCTGAATCGGCCGACCACCCCCCACTCCTTTCGCCGCGCGGCCACCGAGTCGAGCGCCGCGCCGCCACTCTCGCTCGCGCTAGTCAAGAAACTCGACCGCCGCGCGCGCGACACACTCGCGCGCCCAATACCGATCTCGAAACGTCGCGGCGATCTCACGTCGCACCGCGACAATTCGCGCGCGCGCGCGCCAAGTTCCAGAGTTTACGAAAACACGAGGCTCGCGACGCGGAGTCCTCAAGACTCAGTGTTGAGCACGCACGACCAAGTATTGCATAGGATATACATTTTTATTTTTCATTCACGAACTGCTGTGCTAGTTGGTAATTGGAATTCTCCTTGTAGAAGGAGAAGGGCGAAAAAGGCATAAAAGGGACGAAGCAAAGGGAAAAGAACGGAAAAAGAGGGAAAAGTTTTTCGTGACGTCTTCCGGTGTTTATCGCCTTTTTTCTTTAGTCGACTTTCGTCCTCCTTCTTTTCTTTCCTTTTTTTTCGTTCTCTTGGTATCTTTTTCTTTTATTACTTTTCTCTAGCGTATTTTCTTCTGTTTGGGTTTGTTTGGGTCTGTCTCTCGTAAGATCTCTTCTTCCCAAATTTCTCTCTCTTATCTTTTCTTTCCTTATTACTTCTCTTGTATCTTTTCGTAATTTTTCTCTATTTTTTTCCGTATTTTTTCTTGGAGCAAACCGGAGCAATCGTCCCTCCCTGACCGCTCTTTCCCATCCTCTTCGAGTGCAACGAGTCACGTGCTTTTCGAAATTTTCACTGCGTGTCACGCGTCTCTATCGCCCCGCCTAATAATACCGGCCTCCTCCCATATAAAGTATTTACCATTTTTCAGAGAGCGTTTCTCGCTCTCTCTCTCTCTCTCTCTCTCTCTCTCTCTCTTCCCCTTTTTCCGTCTCTCTTCTCTTGCGTGTGTGAGTGTGTGCATCCGCGCGCGAATACGATTCGCTAATCCTGATTGCCCGGAAACGAAATGCGATCGTTCCGAGCGAGAAAATGGAAAATACACTACTGACCGGAAGTCAACGAAGGCTGCAATAAAGCAATGAAGGAAAACCGTCAATTGAAAATTAAAGAAAAAAGAATTAAGCAAGGAAATGCTAACAATTCGCGGGTAATTTTGTTTTACATGCACGCGTCCAGAACTCACGAGGTTCAACGTTGTTTTTTTTTTCATTTTCTCCTTTGAATGGAGTCATACAATTTTTCAACGTACCGATCGACGATACGGTTCACGCTTTTGTGCCAGGAATAACGAGCTGCGTGGATTCGCTGCACAAAACGAAACAAAGTGTATGGATCCTATTCAAAGAATGAATAAAGTTGGCCTTCGTATTCGTGCGCGCATTTTACCGCAAAAAAACGAACTCTCACCGGATATTGCGCCACGCGAGAGCATGTAAATTTAGTGCAAAATATATTTTAGTGTCGGCGAAGCTTTCGAAAATATGCTAGTGGAGCAATTCAATTGGGAAATTCTTCATAATGGACGTCCCAATTAAATTGACCCGCTCGCGTATCTTCGAAATCGTTCCTCATCATATTAAAATATGTTTCGGACAAAGTCCGAACCTATGCCTATCCGATAATATGCCACGTGAACCATTTATCACGTGGCATATTATCGGGTGCAAGACGGACTGTTCTGCATGAACGTATCAATATATATATACACACACACATACATATCTCGGTAGAAGCAAGCGTGCAAGTGAATTGCATGCAGAAACTCCTCGACTATCCCCCTCAACGATATTCGATGGTACAAGTACATTTCCCTTATTTCCCGTAGCTCCTTGCTGCTGCGAATTTGCTAGGAAATTAATTGAGTCGTGCCAATTAGTAGACGGTGCGATATTCGCATTGGTAAATGTATGTATATATGTATATTTATACAAACTTAATTATTGTATAAATATACATTATATATATATATATATATATATGTATATATACATTATATATATATATATATATATATATATATATATATATATATATATATATATATATATATATATATATATATATATATATATATGCAAATGTAAATTACATGCGAGTTGTTAATCGCACAGTCTTTACGGAGGGCAAGGGAAAGCCCCTTCGTCAGTCGTGTTAACGATTCGAGTGATATATTCATCATCATCGTACGAGTACTTCTATCTCCTCGACTCTCGTTATCCTCGAATCTGTCACGAGGACTCATTAGTAACGAGTGAAGAAGAGGATCAAGATATCGAGAGACTAAGGGAGCGAGAAAGTAAGAGGAAGAGAGCGAGAGATAAACAATTGGAAGGGAAAGCAATTTTTTAAAAATCGTGCCAGTGTGTGTATTGTTAAGAATAAAAGTGATTGATAAACTTGGTATCGTCGCGTATACGAAAATTGTGCACGAATGATAAGCCGAGACACGTATACTCGTCTCGCCAGAGTACACGCTTGATTATTACCACTGTTTTAATTATCATTAATATCGTGATTGTGGGTCGTGAACGGTTTCGATGTCGAAAGGACGATGAACCGCGAGATTTTAGAGCCACGGAGAGTGCCGCTGGTGAATCTTCAAAGCGAGTCCAGACTCTCGTTTCTCTTCAACATTCAACTGTCGGCGTCGTCGTCCACGTACGAACGCATTACAGCGATACCTCGCCTCGCCCAGTGTCTGACTACAATGCGGCTTTTACTACTGTCGCTGATACTTTGCAGTCCGCTCACGACAGGTGAGAGCTTTGATCTCTTTGGCAAACTTCAACAAGTACGAAGTGTGTGTGTGTGTGTGTGTGTGTGTGTATACATATACATGCATACAATATGTATGCATGCCTGATATATATAAATATATATATATATATATATATATATATATATATATATATATATATATATATATATATATATATATTTATATATATCAGGCATTCCACGCAATTTCATCTAGCTCGCAACCCCGACCATTTTTGGTTTTCCTGATTTTTTTTGTTGTAAAATTATCCCCTATAAAAGGAATATCCACACCAATGTAGATTTTTATCTCTACTTTTTTCAAAGTTCTACTTCTCCAAAAAATGTCGATTTCGGAAGTTTTGAAAACGTTTAAATCCTGATAACTCGAGAACTAATTGAGATATCGACAAATGTCGATATATGTTTTTTTTTTCATTTTGAAGCATACCTCCGTTAAGAAATGTGAAAAAATTATCCATTATCAATGTCAACTTTTTGCTGGCTTCTAAAGTGAAAACTATGTTTTTTAAAGACGATTGCCTTTCGTTATTTTTTTTTCAAAACATTCTCTAAAATAGAGTAACCCATTCTATGATTTTTAAGACTAGTCTCATCGCGGGGCCATTTTTCCTTCTATTTGTTTTCGAATTAAACATATTTTTTTGAGATAATTTTTAACTTTGTAATTTCCAATAATGCTGTTAATGATTTTGTAATTTCCAATTCGGCTTCGACAGGCCTGCAACGGTTTATTTTTTATTTGTGCTGAATTTAACGAAAAAATGGTTTTTCATTGAAAATAATTTTTTTCAAAATTATTCGAATTAGAAATTACAAAATCATCAATAGCATCATTAGGGATTAAAATGATAAAAATCTTCTAAAAAAATATGATTCATGGTTTTTTGTGAAAAAATATGACAATTCTTTTTATTAAAAATCATGTTTTTTCGTTGTATTGAGCACAAATTGAAAATTACTCGTTTCCGGCCTGTCGAAGCCGCATTGGAAATTACAAAATCATTAATAGCAATATCGAGGATTAAAATGATAAAAATATCATACATTCGAAAAAAAATAGAAGGAAAAATGTGCCCACGATGAGACTAGTCTTAAAAATCATAGAATGGGTCACTCCACTTTATAGAATGTTTTGAAAAGAATAAAGAAAGGCAAACGTCTTTTTTCAAAAATCCTGTTCACTTTAGAAGCAAAAAACGTTAACTTAGATAATTCGTCGTTTCTTCATATTTTTTTAACGACTGTATGCTTAAAAATGAAAAAAAATATATATACGTCGACATTTGTCGATATCTCAATTAGTTCAGGAGTTATCAGCGTTTGAACGTTTCCAAAATTTCCGAAATCGAAATTTGTTGTAAAATTATAACTCCTAATGGAGTAGAGATGAAAATCTAAAAATTGGCGTGGATATTCCTTTAATGGAATACAATTTTCCGAAAAAAAATCAGGAAAATAAAAAATGGTCCTGGTCTCGGACTAGGTGAAATGGCGCGCAATAAATATATATGAATGGGAAAGGGATATTTTGAGGAAGGTCCTCCAAGTTCTTGTTGTTGTGCGGCGTTCTAATGTTTATTATTATCATTATCGTTATCATCATTATTATTATTGCTGCTAATAAGAATAATAATTATCGTTATTACCTTATGACAATTTTATGAGTATTTTTATTATAATATTATGTATAATAATACGAAAACGAAAATAATCGCGATAACTGAAACTTTCGGATAGGCGCCGGGGTTCGGCTCCGACGGTACTCCGAGGCAGCTTTGTGCAATAATTGGAGCGGTGACCGCTTAGCCGTGCATCGGCTGGCGCATTAAACAGTGAGCGGAAGGCCAATACTGCTTATACCTTGGTGTAGATACTCGAGTTAAACTTTGTGCACCAGAGAATCAGAAAAATATGGGGCCGTCTATACCGGTACGGATTTTCCTCAGTTTCCCCGTACGGTGTAGCTTAAGACGAAGTAGAAGATGTACCACGTGACATATGAGTGGCAGAAAGATAGCTGAAAATTTTTAACAGAGATTGATAATATTTACGGCAAAAGAAAAACACCAAGCTCTGCGTCAGGGAATTCTCCGGAGCCTAATGCTTTGTTTTTCCTAAAAAAATTAACCATCTATGAGAAAATTGGGTTGGGAAATTTGTGAGGGTATATTGACTTTGTACATGCTCTTAAGATGGCTGTGGACGCAACGGAACGTTAGGATTAGATTACCGAAGTGTGGGTAGGGAATATCAGGAAAGGGTTGAATTGGGAAGGGTAATACGTAAAAACCCGCAATGGTATAATGAAACTCAGGAATTGATTGAGACCCCAATGAAATAAGTAAATTCATAATTGCAATAATTATAATATCAATGATAGTCGTCGTTTTTTTCAGTTAACTTTGATTTTCTTTATTCACCTCACGCCATTGAGTTGATTACTTAATTCCAAGCACTCTTCTGACCGAATTCAACCATTTATCATATTATTATCATCGAGTTAGTTTGTTTTTTTCCCCATTCTCGTATTCTCGTTTTTAAACCCGTTCATCGTTGATATTCGAGGCTTTTTTTTAGTTGTGTTTCATTGTCGATTCGTCATTGGTGAAATTTTTATTTAAATCAGCAAATAGGTTATTATGCCGCGGTGAAATCTCGTCTATGCGTTCATCCATCTCTCTTTCTCTCTTTCGCTCTCTCTCTCTCTCTCTCTTGCTGGCTTTCTCTTCTGAAAGAATGGAAGAGAGAAAGAAAGTGGAAAAAGCCCCAGTTTCGTCGGCCGTACAAATCGTCATAGAAAAGATGGAAGGCAGCGGGGGTGAAGTAAAAAGGAACCCACACACATACGAAGGTGTTCAAACACGGGGATTTACTTACCGACGCGAATCTCTTTGCTGGTCTCTGATGCAGCGAAGGCTGAGGCGAACGGCGAGGGGGGGGGGGGGGGGGGGGGGCAGCGTGTGCGGTATGAGCGAACTCATCCATTCGCGCCATTACAGCTCACTCTCGCTTACCGTGTTGTGTAACCCGCTCGGGCGCAAAAAGCAACCCTCGATCGAAATTCAGACACGCTCAATTTGGAAAGCTCCCTGCGCTGCGCTCCCCTGCCCCTTTGCACTTCGCGGTGGGTAGAGCGACAGTGCAGATTGGATTAACCGATTTTTTTCTTCGTTTCTTCTCTTCATATATATCGAATGGCTTTAGGGGATGATTCGCTTTTGATTCGAAGTCTCTTGAGGTGCGCGGTGGACCCGCGTTGAACGCTTCCTTTTTTTTCTTCCACTCTCGAGGGATTTACCTCGAGAGTGGAAGTCCCGTCGAAAGGAAAACTCAGTCGATGTGACGCGGGAATTCTATGTTTGAAGGAAATTAAAAAAAAATTATGCCCTGGGAAAACAAAGATTCGCTCAAGTGAGCGAGACATTTTGAAGGGGTCTTCTCACTTTGGACGCTGAAAAAGGCTATTTTCAGGAATTTTTTTGATAGGTTTGCATTATAGATATCTGTATAAAAGTTGTTACATTTAATGAATACACTTTCGAAATACATTAAATTTTTTTATTTACATAAGTCCCTATTTATAGACGAAAATGGTAGTTCAAACATGTCCTAAAAAATGGCACGTTGATGAATGTTGATGAAATCTCGGAGATGAATAATGGGTAACAAAAAAATCAAACGGTTTTAGATTCAGTATGTTAATGGCTATAGCGCATATCATACGATTTTTTACATATGGAAAAATAACAAAATTTCGGAGATTTTTCGGAAAAACAAAAAAACGTGTTTTTTCACCATTTTTGGCAAAAAAATAGTAAATATCAAAATTTAAAAAAATCCTTGATATGCGCTATAGCTATAGTTGTAAAGAATATGTGGTTAAAATATCATAAGGATTGGTTCAGTAGTTTCGAAGATTTTATTAACAAGCGGTTGCATAAAGACATCAGATTTAAAAAAAAATGTACTTCGAAAGTGTATTTATTGAGGGTAACAACTTTTATATCAATATCTATAATACAAACCGATCCAACAAATTCATGAAAATAGCCTTTTGTTTTGCGTCTAAAGTAAGAACACCCCATAATGAATTTTTTTACGATGACGCTGAGCATGTCCTTAAAATGTTTAGGTTTGAAATTATTTATTTTTTCTGTCTTTCTTGTAACATTCATGACGATTCTGCAATGCCTATATATAGATATACAATATATATAAACACATATATATCTGTTGCAGAATCATTGCGAATATTACAAGAAAGACAGATACAAAAATTATAGATTCATTTGGGTGATGCAAAAACATTCATCTTTCGTTTCTTCGGGAATATTTTCTTATTTTAGCCGATTTTTTTCAAAATCATGATTTTTTACGTCTCGAAGTACGACAAAAAATAGTTGTAAAATGTGTGCAAAAGTCAATAAATATGGTTTTCCAACTGATATTTCAATAAATATGGTTATCAATTAATCACGTGGTAATGTTTTTTAACACATAATCTAACTATGCTTCAGATTCAATACGTGAAAAATCAAGATTTTACGGCACAATGGTATAGAATCGGCAACTAACCTTTTTTTGCTATGGTGTGGAAGGAAAAAATAAAGATTTTTTTTTGCATTAACCTTTTGTGTGTGTGTGTGTGTGTGTGTGTGTGTGTGTGTGTGTGTGTGTGTGTGTGTGTGTGTGTGTGTGTGTGTGTGTGTGTGTGTTTGTGTGTGTGTGTGTGTACATGCATATATATATATATATATATATATATATATATATATATATATATATATATATATATATATGTATATGTATATATGTATATTAGGGTGATTCGTTTCAGGGCAACTTTTATTTTTGACTCATCGTGCCCGAAAACCTTTAGTTGGTACTCAAAAACGAAGTTTCGTGAAAGGGGGGCGTTGTCAAAAAATATTTAGAGATCGCAAATTAAAATTGAAAGTTTCCCATTTGATTAACATTGAAAAAAATGTTTTTCTCATTATTAGTGTTACCATTCCGTGAATTTTGATGTCGCGATATTTTCCAAGTGGGTTCTCGTAGGAAATATGATACTCCACAATAAAGTTCATTGAGCCATGGCCGTATATTCAACTATTTCAGCGGCATCATTATTTCGAGTGAATATTATGCAAAATATCTATTCAAAAGCTTGTAACGCCTAAGCTATTAGATATATCGAAAAAAAATTCAGATGAGAACTTTGTAGAGAAAGTAATTTTCTATAAAAAAGTCTTATAAGCCGAGCCCGAAAATTCAACTCTTTCTCAGCTATAGGTGGATGAAGTAAAATAAATAGATTTTTTTGTTTAAAAAAAAATCTATTTATTTTACTTCATCCACCTATAGCTGAGAAAGAGTTGAATTTTCGGGCTCGGCTTATAAGACTTTTTTATAGAAAATTACGTTCTCTACAAAGTTCTCATCTGATTTTTTTTCGATATATCTAATAGCTTAGGCGTTAAAGCCGTTTGAATAGATATTTTCATACAATATTCACTTGAAATAATGATACCGCTGAAACGGTTGAATTTACGGACATGGCTCAATGAACTTTATTGTAAAGTATCATATTTCCTATGAGAACCCACTTGGAAAATATCGCAATATCAAAATTCGCGGAATGGTAACACTAATAATGAGAAAAACATTTCTTTAAATGCTAATCATATGGGAAACCTTCAATTTTGATTCGCGACCTCTAAATATTTTTTGACAACACCCCCCTTTTACGAAACTTCGTTTTTGGGTACCAACTAAAGGTTTTCGGGCACGATGGGCCAGAAAAAAAAAGTTACCCTGAAACGAATCACCCTAATATATATATATATATATATATATATATATATATATATATATATATATATATATATAAAGGAAGGCAGAGAAAATGAGTGGAGATAGAAGAAGGGAGCGGGCCTATCGCGATCCATTGCGAGAAAAGTGAAGAAACAAGGAAACGATGGGAGGATCGACTGGAAAAGAGCTAGCTCGTGCCTGATCGTTGCTCACAAAATTCATGGTTGTGTTTTTTTTCTTTTCTTCGTTTCTTTATTTTCCAGCCTCAGCCGTGGGGAGGGATACACACCGTTTGGTAACGATCGTCTACGCTGTTACCCGATCTACCTCATGCACATCTACAATTTCACTCTAACACTCACTGAACGTCGTTCTACGTATAGAAACTTCCTATCTCTAGCTGTTTTCCTTTTTCACTTCCTTTTCCTCTCTCTCGTCCCTGTGTCTTTTGCTTTTCTCCCGCTCTCTCTCTCCTTCCCTCTCTCTCTCTGTCTCTCTTCCTTTCTCTCTCTCCCACTCTTCCCGACCCCCACGCACCTGAATCTCGTTGGTTCTGCTCGTCGTTGGGGGATTATGCAAACTGCAACCAATTCGATTGAAGTGCATCGCAAATAACTGCAGTTTTAACCCGTTTCCCCAAAAGCTCTGAGAGATATAGAGCGAGTAAGAGAGAAAGAAAAGTCGATCTCCCCTGCGATTCACCTCTTTTCCTCTCGCATAAAGATTACACAAGCTTAGAATATCATATATCACACTTGCGTGCCCTTGCAATGAAATTATATATAATTGTTATAATAAAATGTTATATATATATATATATATATATATATATATATATATATATATATATATACACTCAAAGATGCCACTTCCTCCTCAATTTGTTTCAAACTTCACGACGTATGTGTGCAAGCCCTATAAATTACCCGTGGAGAAATTCAGCCTTGCTCGGCTGTAGTGTGCACGCAGATCTCTGTAAGCAAACGCGCCGAGGACACGCTTTCATGCGAGACCCTTATTTGCCGGTTACACATATATACGGGTTGACATCGCCGAGTTGGAAAAGCATTTCAGCGTATGCATTCAATGATTCATTAGGATTTCTGCGAAGGCTTCCACGGTAGAGTTTACAGTGAAGTGCACATACGCACGTATACATACATACATATATATGTGGGTGTGCGTTCGTCTACGACTGGGAATTGCAGAAAGTACACCGAGAGCCGGTAAAACTTTACGCACAGTATGTTGAGCCGCTGCAATGAATTATTATAATTATAATTTTTTTTTTATGTTTGACGTTACACATGTATACGTACAATTAATGAATGCTTGCCCACAAGTATGTGGACTCGTGGCGGGAAAAGATGATATCGGAAAAATTAAAAATCATAACGAAAACAACAAATGAAAATACTCGTGACAGCGAAAATGTATAGTGCTTTCTATACATATACTCTATATATATGTGTGTGCAAAAATATTTTGCTATTATATATATATATATATATATATATATAGAGTTGTCGAGGAAAAATGCAGCCATATGATATATAGTATGTACATACTGTATACTATAATATATATTAATAAATATCTATGACTAGAAAAATATTTGTATTATATATCTTATTATATATATTGATATTGTGCATATATATTAGGGTGTGCGGAAAAAAATCGATACTTTTTTTTTCTGTTGCATCCACCAAAAAAAGGTGAATTAAGATAAAAAATGAAGAATGCTCGAAAGAAAGCTCAAAAAAAATTATTTCGAATGGCGCATTGCATTTGAATATTTTCCATAAGAACAACTCAGGAAAATATTGGGATTTCTGAAGGTGGTAGTGTAACTCGTCAGGAAAAAATCACACAAAGATGTCATTAACATATTCTCATGGAGAATTTAATTTCCAACAAAAAAGTTTTTACGAAAAATTAGCTCAGAACAACCGTTCAAGTGGAATCGCTGTCTGAAATTGAATTGATAAAAAAAAATAATTCAGAAGGCTGTAAAAATCGAATTTTTCGCTTTACGAAAAAACTTTTTGGGTTTTTTTTTGTAGAGAATGTTCTGCTCTAACATACAATTTGCATGGAATCGTCCTCAAAATATTTCTCTGATACAAAAAAGAATCAAGTACAACAAGAAATACAAAAGGAACGACGTCCATCATTGATCGTGTTTCGAAAAGTTTTATTGAATTAATTTCGTTTAATAAGATAAAATGATTTGTTTTTACATTATAATGCTTGATAATCATCGTTCCTTTTTTTAAGAGTCTGTTTGTTGCAATTAGGGTATTTCTGTCGATGATTTTGTACTACGCCCAATAAATATTGTAGCTGCTCTTCGTTTTTTGTTAATGAACCGTTATATGCTTCTATCAAAGTGACACCACGTTCGGCTACGCTATTAACGACTTTTGGATTAAAAAAATCTAAGCAACACAAATAAGTGGCATTTTCCGGCCATCATTCAATATTTACTCTCAAAAAATCATGAGATAAATTTAATTGCTGGAAAAGAAATAAGGATTCTTGAGTAACGAAATCGCTTATGTCTTCTTTCAGCACCATTTCCCAATCATTTTTTTAAACAATTACTCGCTCGGAAGGATTTTTGGATTTTTTTCGAGATTGCAGAGCTTGTACCATTTTTGCCTTTACACTTATCGGCACAGCATTGTCAAAAAACGACAAAGCAACAATTTTCTCGTTAAAGTACCACAAGTGACTAGCTAATTTTTTCGCGGCAGCCTCCCCTACTACAGGATTCACTTCGCAATAACGAATGAAATTTTGTAGCAGTGACAGATCTTGATTTGGGGGAAAAATGTCGCGGTTTCCCGTTCGTGGCGCTAGCGTGAAGCTTGTAATTTTGCACTACGAGCTACCGCATGCTGTCGCCAGGTGGCAGCGTGTGCTAGGGCGCGCACGCCGCTTAAATAAAAAAAAATGAATTTCAGACAGCGATACCACTTGAACGGTTGTTCTAAGCTAATTGTTCGTAGGAACTTTTTTTGTAGGGAATTCAATTCTCTATCAGAATATTTTAATGACATTTTTGTGAGATTTTTTTCTGAAGAGTTTTACTACGACGTACAGAAGTGCCAATATTTTCCTGTGTTATTCTTATGGAAAGTATTCAAATGCAATGCGCCGTTCGAAATAATTTTTTTTTGAGCTCTCCTTCGAGAATTCTCCTTTTTTTTACCTTAATTCACCTGTTTTTGGTGGATGCAACCGAAAAAAAATATATCGATTTTTTTCCGCACACCCTAATATATATATATATATATATATAGAGCCACACACGCTATGCATATAGCGATGGAGCAAACTGCTCATGTCAGTCGTATAGCCAAAGCTCACGGGAACATTTTCTCGTCAATCTCCCGATCCGACCCTTATTTCTATATATATATATGTATATTATTCTCTCTATATATATATATTCGTTCTCCCCGGCCAAGTAAAATCCCTTGGTATTACAGACGTGAACCGAAACTCGACTTATCAACGATTTATGAAACATTATGCTCGGTCATACACACGTCATAGATATTTCGTGTTTGTGTGCGTGTGCATGTGTTTGCGTTTTTTCAGTCAGTTTTAACGTCCAAGTATTTATTTCCAACGATGCGATGCCACGCTAACAGTCTTCGCCAAAATAATCGCCAAAAACGATTATTTCCTCTCTCGAGCATATACGATCCTCCAGCGATACTCACGGTATATGCGTACTTCGTAATAATCTGCCACGTCCATTTCGCATACAAAGGAAAAATCTCTCGATCGTTTCGAATTTATTGTGAAATATTTGTTTTCTTTCATGTCGAAGTTTTTGCCCTGAATTTTTTTCATCGGTCCCCGTTACACAGAATCATCAATTGTTTTACTTTATTATCTAAAATAAAACGATGTCTCTTTTTTTTATATTTGAATAAATGGTGAAATAAAAAAATCGTAAACAAAAAATACTTGACGAATAATTTAGTTGTAATGAGAAGAGTATGTGGCTTCCGGATGGAGGCCGTGTTGAGGATCAGCGTTGTGCCGACGTTTCGCAAACGTTACAGTCTGCATCATCAGGGCTGAGAGCCCCGATACTGAAGCTCTCGTGTCTCAGGTATCGGAGTCTTCAGACTCCGATACCTGAGACACCGAGAGAAACGTCGGCACAACGCTGATCCTCAACACGGCCTCCATCCGGAAGCCACATACTCTTCTCATTACATAAAGAGCCGTGAAAGCCTTAAAACTAAAATTTAGTTGTAATTAATTAACATCATCGGAGCTGGTGCACTTATAAATTAACGTTATTTTCATCGGTGTTTTTCGTAAACCAAATTTTGCATTCATATAGATATATTAGGTAGTATTTGTAAAAATATGTATAGATATCGTTATTGAATAAAAATAATGCAGTTGAATGTGAAGTGGTGTTTGCATTTTAAAAAGCACACTTTGTTTTTCAAGTAATAAGGAATTTCACATACATAATAGAGGCAACTGTTTCTCTGTTTCTCTCTTAAAATAGTACGCGGTTTATTTTGAAGTCGTGAGCAGGGATAATACTGAGTAAACAGGAGTGGATCTGAGCGAGGTTCCTTCTCTCTCAGATTAATTTTTTTAAATCTCAAGTTTATTTTTTTTGTCTGTATAGAGCCATTACTGACTACCTATGTAAATGAGGATTGTGTGTCAGAGGACGGTTAGTCCTAGTGCACTATTACATATATATATATATATATATATATATATATATATATATATATATATATATATTGAGACGTACAGGTCCGTCTCATCATTATTTCCCCCACCCACAAATTCAAAAGGTAACCGATTTGGGTAAGCAAAAGACGGGTCGAAGCAAAAACAAGGTCAAACAGTACAGACTCACAGAAAAACGGGTAAACGCCAGAGAGACCCACTAATTGGATTAAGGGTAGACCAAAGAAATGGGAAAGTAAACCAGTGAAAACCGGACACAACGACTATTGGAACTACAGGGAAAGAAAAACCGGTAAAATCCGGATATCCACTAATTTAATTAGAGAAAGACGGAGAGGAAGGGGACCTGAAAAGCGTTAAAATCAGGGTATAAAAGGAGGAGAATTTTGGGAGGAAATCACTCTTTGAGTCACTCGTGAATCGACAAGTACTGCTTGGCAAAGTACATCCCTAGTGGAAGGAAACGCTGGGAACACGGAACGTTGAGAAACAAGCGAAACACAGAGTCGCGCCTAAAAAGCGTTGGAAAGATCACTTCTTAAATTCCTCGTGGATCGGCAAGTACTGCTTGGCAAAGTACCTCCCCAGTGGAAGGAAACGCTGGGAACACGGAACGTTGAGAAACAAGGAAAAAACGGAGTCGCGCCTAAACGGCATTAGAAAGCTCTCTTCATTTTTTGGAAGATAACAAGTACTGCTGGACCAAGTACATCCCTCACGGATCGGAAACGTCTAGAACACGGAACGTTAAGGAACAAAAAACGAAGGAGAATTAAAATAAAGTTATTTTATGAGAAAATATTGGAAAACCAAAGAAAAATAAAAAGAGCAATAAGGAAAGTTAACCACTTAAGGGGAACGAACAATTATCGAAAGTAGATAGGAAAATTAGAACAGGAGAAAATAGGATCCGAGAAGGTAGCATAACGAGCGAGCGTGGCGAATAGATATAAGGGAAGAATATTAAATTTGGAAAATAAAGATACGAAAGGACGATAAATAAAGCGCTGAAATCAGTTATCGCAAACTAAGTAGAAAAATTATATTAGGAGAGCATAAAGGGCGAAGAGGTATTTTTAATTTGCGAGCGTCACGATACTCAGGCAAAAACACAACAAACATACGCACACCTCCACCGATACAATGTAAACATTGAGCGAGCCAGCGCGTCACGATTTACCGCGCCGCGATCGATAGGGCGAGTAAGAGAGGGGGAAAATTTATCGGCCCATGATAATCAATGCGGGTCGCGCCCGGAAGGGTTTACCATTCGAGTAATTACGCGAAGTGAACATTTACCGACCGAGAAAACATTGCGGAAAATACAAAAACAACACAAACAACACACTACACTTATACATAGCGTCATTTTTGCATTATATCGAGCCATAAGAACTTGAATAAATCAGACTTTTTGTTAAAATACCCAAAACACCTGAGTTTCTATTAATTTCTTCACTGTTCGAGTCCCCGAACCTATAAATTTATTTGTAACGAATTAAGACCCGTTACAATATATATATATATACACATATCTCTCTTGAGCACAAATTAATCACGTGAATTTAAACAGATCGTCCAAAATATTACCCTATTATTTTATTAATCTCGTTGTATTTACGTACGAATAGCGAACTCGCGGAACGTATTGTTCCACGGTCGAAACACCCACACGGCAATATTCTTTTTATTCTTTTTCCATAATGATATTATATCTCTTTTTTGAATTTGCGAGCTATCGTTCGCTATGTATTTTATATTTACATAAATGTTATAAACACAAACTCGCGAACGCACACACACACACGCACGCACGCACACACACGCACACGCACATATATATACACACACGTAAATTCATAGGTATCTAACATTTGCATTATAATATTATAATACATAGGAATCGATATAATGTCTCATCAATATCCTGCCAACTTTTTTTCGTCGTGCCTCAAAATATCCTGTTCCTACCGAAATTACTCGATCACTCGAAGTTGTACGAATTGTTGGTAGAGTATGAATAATCGATCGGGCCACGTAGCTTACGAACGTTCGGGGGAGAAATGAGATTTCTCATCTCGCGAGAAGCATAAGGGAACGCGTAATTCGGGGCCCGTCGAGAAACGAAAGAGAATGATGAGGAGAAAAAAAAACTATAAGTGAGCTAACTCAATTTGGGGCTGCGAGCTCTTCACCTCACGGGACTCGTTCGTTTTTGCTGAGCAAGAAAATCGTTGGCGCGATCGCTTTTTTACGTCAAAAGCTTTTGGTGCATCCCTCTGTTCGAAGATCACATTTGTATGACGTGTGAAGAATTCGCGGGTGCGCGATCAAAAATATGATAGCGACTCACTGCATGATTCGCTCTTTCGGCGATTCAATCTTCGTCAATGTCAATGAGAATTTTACAAATTTTTTGTCTCACAATGAACGTTACTTTGGTGTCCGCCTTCGATTATGTTAAAACTCACGGTTACGGTGTGTGTGTATGTATGTGTGTGTGTGTGTGTGTGTGTGTGTGTGTGTGTGTGTGTGTGTGTGTGTGTGTGTATGTGTGTATTTATGTACTTCGCATTTAACAAAAACCTTTTCTAATGAAAATATAAACCTGGCTCGTCTCGCGAAATTTTCAATATTTATTTTAAAACTATTCGGAAGGCGCTGGCGATTAATTGCCCCCATCGTTGCTCCACGCACCGCGGCATTGCAAATCTGGGGCGCATGTGGATAAAAAAAGAGTTATCAACGCTCGACAAGAATGGAATTTTTTGGGTTTGCGTTGCTTTACGCACTGATGACGAGAATGCGAAACATCGATCGGCAAATTGCTGCAGTATTTGATGGAATGTTGAAAAAAATTCCAACATTTTTTATTCGTTATTTATGACGTGGATCCAATGTACAACCCTCGAAAACCTCGCCAACCCCTGCATCGACGGATCTCTATTTCTGGTCAAATATAAGCGCATACAAAGCTTCGTCCATGCTGCACTCAAAAAGTAATATGTCGACTGTATATTGACTGACCAAAGGTAGGTCCAATTTTTTTTCTCTCTCTCCGCCTCCTTCTTCCCCCCCCCCTCTCTCTCCCTTCTCGTGCTTTGTCGTCCGTGCACCGACTAACTAAACAACTCTTTTGTAACGTTTCGAACAATGGAATTCATAATTTGCTTGGGAGAGCGAGAAAGAAAGAGAGAGGGGGGAGAGAAAATACAAAAGTTGCAGTATATGTGCAAATCTCACAATACACGGTTGTTAATCGCTATAAATTGCACGAATCATATAATGAGGAACGTTTCCAATTCTGCTTTTTTGGCTCGCCTCCTTGTGCGTGCATTCTTTTTATTACTTTATTGTTTTTTTTTTCCGTTGGAAACAAATAGCATGGAATACTCAAGCGAGCCTAATTTGTTGGAAAACAAAGGAACGAGGTAAACGTTGCTTCCCGATAATGATATAGCCCTGTCGTGCCGATGCCAAGTTGTGTCATCGGAGTCGAGACAAAGTTCGAAAAAACTTCGATATTCGGCGTAGGTCGTATTAGAAAAAAATTATTCCTCGAATTTTCACCGAGAAGGTTACTGTACAAGTAAAGTGGGTATATATATATCTATTTTTTTTTTAGAAGAACATTATGACTTCCCAAAATTAAAAAGATTTATTTTTCAAGACGGCCTGTAAATATATAAATATATAAATATAAATATATATATATATATATATATATATATATATATATATATATGCATATGCACAGAAATGTTTTTTTATTGATGTACTTACATTGATATATGGAATAAAAGCTTGATTGAATGACACATGAAATGACGTGCCACAATAACTTCGAGTGACAATTCACGTCGTATACAACAGGCCCATTGTCAGCGATAAACATTTACGGGAGAGTTGATATTCGAGAGCATCGCAAGTGCGTCTGCGCGTGTGTGTCTGTCGCCTCCTTTTCGCTAAAAAATCGAGACCTCTCAATCACATGACCACTAGACGTATAAAGATCAATTGTTTCACCGTATACTTTTCCAGTGTTCATAATCGAACAGCCAAATATACAATGTACGTTCTATAGGTACATACATGCAATTGGTCTATCCAAAACTCCTGCGAATATATATACATACACACATATATATGTATTTATAACTGTTTAGAGCCATTGGCTCCCCTTTTCACCCCCAACTCTTGTACAGTCTCGAGAGGATCTCACGTCATTCCATTCGCTACCAGTGCAGCCTAAGAGTGGAGGATCGTTAGAAGGGCGGGGAGGGCGATTGAGAAGGGGGGCACGATACACGACAATTTTTCTATTTGAACTTATTGCTCGTCCATCGAGATATATGTGTATATGCACACAAATACACATAAATCTCCGCTTCTCTTTTAATACTTGCGTTCGGCAGTGGTATTTGCATAAGTTACATTTCATTGTGCATGTGAAAACGGGGCTGGAGAGGACGGGGTGATTTTGGTTGCGAAAGAAGGGAGGGTGAACAAAAGTTGGAAAATTGAATAAGTATAAGTATAGAGAGAGAGAGGGAGAGAGAGAGAGAGACGTTTTTTTCGGATATATCGTCTCGTATTCTCTTTTGGATGTATCCTTTCTCTGCCTCTCGTCCTTGGGCTGAGCATGCACTTCGATGTTGCGTCGATCCTATGCATGTACGTGCACACGAGCCTGGCCGCAACGTCATAGACCACTCGAGAGAACAAGTGAAAAAAATTACGAATATCCGTATATGTGTCTGTGCAATATATACATACTGCTCGTGCTCTACTTGTGGTATACATATATCACGATAGTTCTGAATTTTTCTTCTTTTTTTTCTTGTATTCTCGTTTCGACGCATTTTCCCTTGTTCGCCACATTTTTTGTTTCTCATTTTTGTTTTTCATGATGCTCAGCACGGAGTTGGCATCGTTATTGAGATCTTTTTGTTTGTTTGAGAGGCTCATTTTTTTCGGACACTAAAACTGAGTGATTCTTGGGGCTTTTATATTTTATAATAATAATAACAATAAATGTAAATATATAAACAATATACTATATGATACTATATTTTATTATTATTATTATTATTATTATTATTAGACTAAATATATTAGCTACATATATTATAACAATGAAAATATCATTGAATTAAACGAAATATTACTTAATTATAGTAATACTGTTGCGTTTACTTAGTAGTAGTAGTATTGATTCCAAAGTATGCCCTCGTTGGGCTTTTACAAGGTTTCTTGAAATTACGATATAACTTATAACTAGTGACGAACAATGTTTTCCGCTCAAAACGTTTACTTAGTAATATTCCGTTTAATTCAATGATATTTTAAATATATAATTGAATAAATTATAGTGTAGTATATAGTTTTGGGCAATTTAGGTTATGTTACGGGAGGAATTATTTGGCTAAAGTCTTTAATCTTAATAATTATATGTATTTGTATGTATGTATGCGCAATAATATATTAAGTGACGTGCATAATTTATATATATATATATATATATATATATATATAATTACAATACAATGCAATTAAAAATAATTATACATACATATCTATGGCGTACAATATTATTTTACGACATATTTATTCAACATAGTATATTATTATTACACGATAAGCGATCAACAAAAACATGAAACAAAGGCGTCTCACTTCTATAAACTCTGGGACTATATAAGTTACTTATACTATATAAGTTGCTCATAGGTATTACAATTTATAGTGAATGCAATTTGAGTTTTCAAAATCCCCCTGTAATAACATAATCAAGATATATAAAAAAATGTATGTGCAAAGTTTTAAGGCGTTTGGAAAAATTTTAATGGTGGGAAAAATCTAAAACTTGGCACACATATTGTGCACATTATGGG
This sequence comes from Ophion obscuratus, assembly GCA_964007375.1. Taxonomy (NCBI): domain Eukaryota; kingdom Metazoa; phylum Arthropoda; class Insecta; order Hymenoptera; family Ichneumonidae; genus Ophion; species Ophion obscuratus. The sequence goes on from OZ023321.1 coordinate 802,911, forward strand.
GTATATGGCCACATTTTTACATATTTTTCCAGCAATAATTGTCATTATTACTAGCGTTGCAATGGCAACCTCGTTATCATATTCTGAGTTTCTTTCATCAAATACTATTTATTAATGTTCTAATGGAATTGTCGACTTTACTATAGACTGCATGGATAACGAAAAAGGTCGATTTGCATGAAAAGATTTTATACAATCGTTTTGATTTACGTTAAGGCATGGTTCACAGCTCCATTCGCAAATGCTGCTCCTGACCATGGTTTGAATTTTTTTAAACAAACATATGATTACCGGAAAATAAATTCCCTTGTGAGTAAAATTGCTGTCAAAAAAAGGATTTGTATTTGAAGGCTGAAAGTTCTGCATTGGCATTTTTTATGAAGACATTTCCGCTGATATTAAAAGAAAAATGACAAAAAAATTACGAAAGAGCTGCCCGAACATGAAAATCGAACCGAAATTTCTAAACGATAGGAAATTGCTCGATCAGACGGTGCTTATTTGATGGGTAAAAACATTGATTTTTTCGTAAGCCCCCAATCGATAACGTTTTTCAGAATATTCCTGATGGATTGTAGCGTCCTAAATAAAATGATCACTTGTGTTCGTAAATTGTCAAAAATTAAGGGTCGTTAATGGCGTCGCGGAAAGAGCAATCAAGCTCATTACTGAATTTAATAAAAGATTGACATGCGACAAGGACATATCGTGATTATATTTCTACAAGGGGACTTTGACCATTCAAATGTGACCCAAATTGCAGCCACCCTAATATACAGGTCCCTCTTATCTCTGCCACCCGAAATAACTCGGTAATTATCGAGGTCACAAAAAAATGTTCCAGACAAAAGTTGTATGTTGTGAAGGGTGCCATCAAATGCGGCAATTTTTTTATTTCGGTGGTGGCGCTGACACACGGTGAAGGTCAGCTCCACTTTTTTAAATGGAATGGTACATTATTTTTCAACCATCTTAATGTGAAATGTGAATTAAGAAATGTACCATTATTTTCCAACCATGGTACATTTTTTCAACCATCTTGTGGAGCACCTCAAGCCGCATAAAAAACATTCGGGGGTCAAAGTCGTTCAAGGTAATTCAAGGTCAGTATCGATGATACAAATCTAAATATCTCGGATCACAAGCAAATATTTGGTAGTGATCCGAGATATGTAAATTTGTATTTCATTTTAATAAGTGACCTTGAATGAACTTGACCGACTTGAACCCCCTGATGTTTTTTATGCGGCTTGAGGTGCTCCACAAGATGGTTGAAAAAATATACCATTCCATTTAAAAACGTGATGGTGACCTTCACTGTGAAATGAAAAAAAAATTGGTCGCACATGATGGCCCCCTTCACACCGTACAACTTTTGTCTGGAATATTTTTTTGTGACGTGGATAATTACCGAGTTATTTCGGGTGGCAGAGATAAGAAGGACACCCTGTTTATATACAAGCATAACAAAATTGTGCCTTTTTCGCCAACGTTATTCGTAACGTAATAAATTTCTCCGTACGACCATTGTCTATAGTAGATTTGTTGTCAATTATTAAACCCCTCATGCGTACGCTTGAATCGTTGTTCAATAATGAGCGATTCGAAGTCGTAAAGGCTCTCGAATGGCTGAAGTGTCGTACACTCGATCAATGTTGATTGCAAAACCATGCGAGTGACCACTCATTAGCAGAGATAGATAGATAGATAGGTAGATAGAGATAGAGAGAGAGAGAGAGACGGGTAAAAGATGGGAAAAAGAAATGTAGAAAGAGCAATCGTATTGGGGGGGGGGGGGGGGAGGAAAAAGACTGTCAGCAATCAACTGTCAAAACCTCCTTCACCACTTGCAGCCCTCGATCATATGAAGAGTGTCATCCCGACACACATGTGTTTTCATCGATCTCTCCTCGGACTCATGGGGCCACAGTCCCTCAGAACGCGCGAGAGCATTGCGAGCCTCGATCGAAAAGAGAGGGACGAAATTGGGCGAGGCTTGCAATTTATTATTGTCAGTTAAAAAAATGCAACTCAACATTTTCAAATGAATGATCCATTTTTATTTTGTTCATTAATACCTGCAGTTTTGCGATATTATATATATATATATATATATATATATATTGTGACGGGGATTATTTGAGATATGAGATCGGATCGGGAACATACCGGGTGACTCTCTCCAACGGTAGCAGTGAGACTCTCTGGGATTGCATCCCCGGGACATCGTGCGAGAGCGGGCAATGCTTCTTTTCAGAAGCGCGGCGCGAAAAGCTCCATCCTCAGCCCGTAATGTGAACGGCCCGCTCTCCAACACGATGCACCACACCGAGGGGCGCCGGCATTTCACCCGGGCGTGCGCCGATTCCCAGAGCGGTCTCGTTGGCGGCTTCCCTCTGTCAGGATTGCTCGATGCGTTGAGCGCCACGCCACTCGACCGAGTTCTGCCCGAGTATCGACAGCAATAACAAAAAAAAAAAAAAATGGAACACAAGGGGAGAAAGGCCCTCAACACTCGTCACGGTAGCGACTCTGGCATATATACGTAAACCACGTGATCGGTAGCAGCCCTTGTGACGCGGTTCCAAAGAAATCACGTCACAATATATATATATATATATATATGTATGTTTGTATGTATATTTGAATCTTTTCGACCCCTTTGAATTTTGATTCATAATGTCGTTCGCGACTATATTTTGATCGAAATGATTGCACCGATTTCTTTCAATCGTCGGCGGGTTTTTATTATTCGAACGACTGATGAAAAAGGAATCAGTTGCTTTCGTAGCAGTTTTTTTTTCTTAGTTCCAGTTTCGTTTTTTTTTGGCAAAGGAACATGCGACAGCTTCGCTGGTGAAATCATTTCTCCCACAGGCGCGGGAGCGAGGGTGAACCCCTTTCTTTCAATTCTCGCATTTCGCATGTATATTTGTGCTCGGAATTTTCCGCTACTTCTATTTATTTGTTTTTTCATCCCCTGGGGCACTTTTCTTTGTACAGTATGGATATATGGCGAGGGGGAATGGCGATTGGTGTCGTCGGTATTTGATTTTTTGTGTTTGTTCAATCACACACGGTGAGCATAAAAATATAAACGATGCACACGTGAACATCGGCTGTAATATGAACTGTTTTGTTTATGTGAAAAAGAACAAAAGAAGAACAACGACGAAAAACAATGTTAAAAAACCCGAACTATAGGAATAAGCATGCAAGAAAAAACAAACCCGAACAAGCCAACTTAAAAAATAATGAGCAGAATGGAAAAGAAAAAAAAAACAACCGAGGACAATAGTAAAAAAAAGGTAATGACAACCTCAACGACAATGAGCTCGTTGCGCATGTATTCCATACTTTCATACGCACGTTCAAGAGGATATTCGATATTCGAACAAATTGCCACGATACTCCACCTATCGTGTCTATACGTCGTTCAACAAACAAACGCATCCGTTCCTTTCCCAATCCCGGTGTAATGTGATGGAAAATGAATGACCAAGTATAGAATTACCTACGGATATATGATGCCTCGCTATGAAGCCGCGGCTCGATTCTAGCGAAATACTCATTCGTAGCGTTTTCAAAAGCTCTTGAGGTGGAATACAAAATTTTGCAACAGAAAATATAGGCTTCTGTTGAAAAACTTGGATGTTTTTTTTACCGTTACAGTCAGAACCGGACAACTTTTACGTATTAAATTTACGTATTTCATTACTATGCCTACTTTCTCATATAGCTGCGTGTGATACTATACTTCATCTCTTGATACATGAATAATATTAATAAACAAATATTATTTTCTTTTTTGGCTCATTTATAGTTTGCTTTTATCTTTCATTAATTTGTTTTTTTTTTTCATTTATAATCTGAAAAATGCTGTTATTTAAAAAATATGATAAAAATAACTCATAAAAAATCAAAACAAAAATATTTTATAAAGACTTATTAACTTTATTGATTTTATAATGTATAATTTCATACTCATTAATGTCATATTTTAGGAAAAATGAAATAAAAAACTATTACGAGTTGAGCTTCTTGAATTTTTTTTATTGGATATTAACTTTTAATTGATAATAATGGACATATTCTTATTTTCATTATTTTCAAATAATTGATTGGATTTAAACTTTTTCAAAAATTAATATATATATATATATATATATCCTAACTAATATTATAAATCTGAAAGTCTGTCTGTTTGTTACTCACCAGTCATGCCAAGAGGGCTTGACCGATTTCAATGAAATTTAACATGTACAGTGGGTAAAAAACGTATTTGTACATCTCACACTAAACGTTTGTTAATTTGTCTTTATTCGTGTGTTCGTGTTTCCCCAACATTTTTGTATACAGACACCATGTATATTTAGGATGAGCTATCGAACACAGAAACTTAATAGAGCAATTCATTTTTTTCGTAGGATAATTTGAAAAAGGCTACTTGTACAAATACTTTTTTTACCCACTGTAGATAGTTGTGACCTGAATTAACACAAAAGATACTTTTCACTCTAATATCTAATATTTTTCTAATTATAATATTATACGCAAATATAATGTAACGATGAAATTGAAATTCTCATAGCGTCCCAAATAGACGGATGTACCTCATGTTGGCATCACATGTACGAGTACATCATCACTGCGGCATAGAAAGTCTCACAGGTGTGTATCCCTTATGAGTGCTCCCGTTGAAGTCATATTTGCATCACATGACGATTCACAATGATACATCCAAATGAAGCAAAGTTGTTCTCACGCGAATATGCATGCAGTGAATTTATCAGACTAGCAAATTCGAATCACGAATATCTAACAATAATCGAGTGCATATGGGGCTCATATAGGTGTCACGGCGTGAAGAAACTGTAGCGTGACTATGGCGTGACGTGACTATGCTCTACTCATATGGAGCTCGTATTAGCGGCATGGCATGACGTAACTATGCTGTGCTCATATGGAGCTCATATGAGTGTCATAGCGTCAAAAATAGAAAAATCCAAAAATGTTGATTAAAAAAATCTGGTCGGATTTTTATATCCGCATATGCTTTATTTATGTTCCTGCCTATATGATAAATGGATTAAAAGGTATCCTGCCTAGTTAAATTTTGTACCTACCTACGGTTTGAACCACGTCTTCTAATTCGAGAGCTGAGTGCGCTACCTGCCTAGCCATTCTAACACTTGTGTAAACTTTCTTTGTGTCTGCCTATTTGTATCATTCTAGATTTGTATGCATATCGCAATCATATTGTGCTCGTGGGATGTATCACTGACAAAATATACATATCGCCGTCATTTTGCGCTCAACGAATGTATCACTTAGAAACGTGCATATCGCCGTCATGGGATGTTTCACTGAGAAACACGCATATCGCCGTCATGTTGCGCCCATCGAATGTATCGCTGACAAGCATGCATATCGCCGTCATGTTGCTTGAATGGCATGTCTACTACCAGTACTAACCCAGTGAATTCATCAACACAAGTCATTGGATGACTTCCATATGACGTAAAATTTGTAGATATTAATTGTGGACACTTGAGCACAGCGATGTGAGTTCATCGTGCTCAAAACGTACGATGCATTTGTAAACGACATATTGAGATCAAAATGCTTTGTACATTCACTATACTAAATGAGTTCACGGCTTTGCATCATGACATGTAGTCAATATGCTGTAACATTTGCTTCATCAATTGTATGCACGGCGTGATGATCACGACTGTCTATCTGGGTAGATACAAAATTTAGCTAGGCAGGATACCTTTTAATCCATTTATCATGTTTTTTTTTCATTATTTAATCCATATGAGCTCCATATGAGCACAGCATAGTTATGTCACCCCATGTCGCTAATATGAGTTCCGTATGGGCACTACAATTTCTTCACGCTGTGATACCCATATGAGCCCTATATGCACTCACTTATTGTTAGATATTTGTGAGCCGAATTTGCTAGTCTGATGAATTCACCGCATGCATATTCGCACGAGAACAACTTTGCTTCATTTGGATGTATTATTGTGAATCATCATGTCATGCAAATACAACTTCAACGGGAGCACTCATAAGGGATACACAGCTGTGAGACTTTCTATGCCGCAGTGATGATGTACATATGACGCCAATATGAGGTACATCCGTCTATCTGGGTTATTTTTTATTTAAATTTAAATAAAGAATAACCCCTTTATTGAAATTTTAATTATTAAAATTTACAAGAATCGAAGACATGATTAAAAAAAAAATTGTATGCAAATTTTTTATTTCAGGACTTAAAATAGTAGATATAAGGATACATTCATACCATGGCATATTCTACCTCTCTGGTTCGGTTGTATTATGTCCACCTTTGTTAAAAGCAATCAATTAATTCGCTTAACGTCTTTTGAATATAAAAATGACAGTAGCCAAATTTCAACGTGGGCGTAGCCGCGGGTAAAAACTAGTAAATAATAATAATAGCGGGTATAGGGATAACTTGCGAATTCGCGTGTGTTCCTGACACGGAATATTCGTTACAGGGCAGTTCTGTCGGCGCGATTGCTGCAACGTATGTGCCTGCGCGTGAAAAACGCTCATGGGTAGTCCGCGCGTGCCATGCCGCGCTCGCGAGAGTATGACGGAATTATTAGTGCATGCCATAATTGTACGCTTGCAGACGAATGTCCGCGCTTTCCTCGTTTAGCCACGCCACGTACAGAGGTACTCGTCGATGTTAATCTTCGTGGCGGGGACTTTACCGCAGGATTGCTGACGTTTTATCGGAACTGTCCGGTAACCGGGACAAACCCAAACATATTTGAAACAAACTCGTAACGTTTGGTATATAGTGTCGCTACATTCCAAGGCAAATATTGCCGCTAAATTTTAAGGCGAATATTGCTGTGATTGTCAAATAAATATTGTTGAAATCTTAATTAAATCCCCCCTCCCTCCCTCCCAAATGGGGTTTCATTATGGATATGCACATGGCGTACTTTTCAAACAGAGTCGAAATCGATTTGATGATTTCTGAATGGACGCTTTGTTGGTTTGCGATAAACAATTAGAAAGTTCCATTTGTTGTTAGCAAATAAGTTAAAGGTTAATAAAATTAGTAATAACAATTAATAACTTCATAATTAATATTATCATTATACAATTATCTTCACCAATGTCATAAAATTGCAGGGTTTGTCTGTACATTCATTTTTGCTCACGCTGAAATGAAGGCGAAGTAGGCGCTGTTCCACGTGACATATGAGTGCCAGACGGATAGCTAAAATTTTTAAACGGCTATTTTTCAGATCTTCGTAATATTTACGGCAAAAAAAGAGTGAAGCCTTGTGTGAGTGAATTCTACAGAACATGATGCTTTGTTTCTCTTAAAAAATGTAATCATCTAAGAGAAAACACTGCTCGAAAATTGGTGAGGTTATATTGACCTTGTACAGGCCTAGATTACGATTGCGGAGAGGATATATATCAATTATGGCAACTTCGATTCGGTCCGATAATGATGGAAGCTAATCAATCTGCTTTACATTGAGTATTTACGGAGGTAAATACTCAATGTAAAGCAGATTGATTAGCTTCCATCATTATCGGACCGAATTTTTTATTTTTATTCTTTCTGATGTCGCGATTATGAGTACGTAGAAAGCTATATATAAAAGACTTTTCGACCTATATAGAAACTTTCTTTAATATATAGAAAGCGTCTTTTTCAAAATGATCTTACAAGGGGACAGTACGGCAGTCGGATTTTTGTAATTTTTCGTACTCATGGTACGCGAAGTTCAGAGCTCGAATATTAATATCCCAAAGCAGTTCGACGCCATATTCAGAAATTTTCGAGAAAATTGACTTTGAAGTTTTCGAGCGCACTCTTATCCCACAAAGATGCAACGATATTCGAACCGGGCTCGTGGCTTACCCGGTAGCGCTCGAGTCTAGTAATCGCGGGGTGGCTGATTCGAGTCTCACTTCGAATTTTTTTTTTTTTTTTTTTTTTTCATTTTTTTTAAATGAAAAAACGCAAGTCATATTTTTAATTATCTCTTGATTATAAACATACATTTTCAAGTATCAATATTTATAACCAACAACATTTTTAGGATGAAAATGAAAAACGTCGGGTAAGGAATTGAATACTTTATTATTCGGTCTGTATTCGTTTGTTTTATACATCGGGTGTAATGTTACGCGAGCCAGAGTGATAACCATCGTAAAAACAAGGAAAACAGTAATTTTCACGGCATCTCGCACACCGTACAAACGCTGCATTGTTACATTCGCAATTTTTTTTCAATACATCGATCGGAAAACAAACTTCATTCACGTTCATGAAGATTTCTCTTTGATCGCAAAGTTTCGAAGCAAACCACACATATCTGATCGTGTTATTGAAGACCGGAGAAGACAACTGATGATGAACAATAGAATGAATTTTTATGCAATCTTCTCTATCATTAATTTCACGTCCTTGTTCAATCAGATAGGCGCAGTTCTGCAGACGGTTTATGAAATTTTTTACTTGGCGGTAAAAATACACGTCACAAGGTTGCACTAATGGAGTGCATTTTGGTGGAATTACCTGCACCGTGCAAGTAGGCAGACGCCTGTCATTTCGAAACACCTCATTGTACATCACGGTATCGGTTTGGCCTCCCCAGGAATCGATAATTAAGAAAAACTTTTCTTTTTTTACGTAGGGTTTCAAAACGTTGATTAAAAAATCTTTGTATAACTTTGTAGTCAATTTTCCCGATTTCGATGACGTGACTACGACGTTTCCGTATTTTTTTAGGTACTCGTCGACCGATTTTTGAACTCTGGGACCAAATGAACCTGTTGTTTCTTGTAGGCATACGAACACCAGGGGCAACAATTTTCCTGATAGGGTGACAGAGTACTGCGCAGTATAGGAATGGGTGACTTTATTCATATTCTGCCGCTTTACCAGCACTACTTTTGATCCTTTGGTCGCCAGAGTTCTGTCGAACGTCGACTGGTATTGGCATCCTGAAAAAAATAGAAAAGGAATAAAGTGAAAATACTATATACGAAAGTCTACATTAATTTATTATGGAAAATGAGAACGAATTTTGAATATCTGTTTGGTCTGTATTAATGACGAAATCGGGACCAAAGTTTGGTATGACATCACGAGCCTGGATACGAAAATCTTCTGCAGCAGCCAGGATTTCATCCAGCGTTACGGTTTCTCTTTCCGTTACAAACTTCGTGATTTTTCTTTGGCGAATTCGATGTCTCCGTTTAAATTTCACAACCCACCTATCGGAAGCTTTGAAATAAAAATTTTCAAATTGACTCGCAGCCGATAAAGCCCACTGCTGCAAGTTCCGGGTTGTAACTTGTTGGTTGTTCTGTCGCGCTTCCTCAAAGCGATCGTAAGTCCACGAATCGATGGTCGCGTATTTGTCTGTCATGGTTCCTCCGCTTTTTACATGTTTTTCCCATTTTGGCAATTCCCCCATGCGCTTTAAGCGGCTGCACCCGTTTTTTTGCATAACTTTTAGGCTCCATGTCGGATGTGCTCGAACTATATTGATAACTTTCCTTTTATAATCCAGCGGAATATTGTCCGTGTACGATTTCGCCCTTTTCTCCTCTGGCTCATAATTTTCAGAAGAATCTTCGTTGTCAGATGCAGGTTCGTCAAAAGCGTATTCTTCGTCCAATTCATCAAGCATAATTAGTTCTTCATCGGTTACAAACTTTTTTTCGTCTAAAGTTTGTACTGTATAATGGAACACGTCTTCTGCTAGTAACATTCCCTCTTCAGTAATTACCTCCGATGGTGTTGGTGCCACAAGATTATTTTGTGTGAGAATTTGCTCGTAATGTACGAGGGCATCCTTCAATCGTAATTTTGAAACTTCACGTCACAAAGAATATTTAATATCATCTTGTGCCGTCGAAGGCCCAGGCACCTCGTCGTCTCCCACGCCCGACATTTTGATCTTTTTTTTTATCGAATATTCTACAAAATCGTGCACCACGCCGAAAAACAGTACTTGCTGCTCTGAAAACCAACGGTCGAATGCTACTTCAAACAGGGATTCCTTGCGGAAGACGCCGTATCCCTTCCACCCGTTCTGGAATTCCCAGAAATATTTTGTGCACAAGCAGCTGTGCCCGCTTCGCAGGTAGTTGATCAGGACAAAGGCAAACGATGTACGCAGAACTGTTATTCACAATATCGACGGTTGCCAAAGCAAGCGTTATATTCACATATTTCAACATTTATTCTTCTATTTATATTCCTATTAATCTACAAGGGAGTTTATGTAAATATTATTACTGGATATTTTTACGTCGCCTATTCGCAATTTCAAGCAAGAGATAATCAAAAATAAGACTTGCATTTATCATTGACAATTATAATTACATATATGTGAATTAGCATAGATTTTATGATTTTTATCCCGGGATTATTTATTTATTTTTTTATAAATAATCACCTATTGTTATATATAAATAATATATGATCATATATGAGAAAATATATAATTATGTATAACTATAATGAATTTTGTACATAAATAACTATATATGGATTTTGTCCATATATAAACATATATAGATATATTATATTAATTATATATAATAATATGTGATTATATACAACAAAAATTTATCGGGATATTTAAATGACGGAGGTATGCGAATTAAAAAAAAAATAAAAAAATAAAAATAAAAAAAAATCGACGTGAGACTCGAACCAGCGACCCCGCGATTACTAGACTCGAGCGCTACCGGGTACGCCACGAGCCCGGTTCGAATATCGTTGCATCTTTGTGGGATAAGAGTGCGCTCGAAAACTTCAAAGCCAATTTTCTCGAAAATTTCTGAATATGGCGTCAAACTGCTTTGGGATATTAATATTCGAGCTCTGAACTTCGCGTACCATGAGTACGAAAAATTACAAAAATCCGACTGCCGTACTGTCCCCTTGTTAGTGTAAAACTCTTATCACGATATAATGCCAAAATCTATTGCCATCCAGACGATTTATTCTTAACCAGCCTGTACTCTCGCTTGCTTGCTTGCTTGAGACTCTCGCTTGCTTGAGAAAGTCGTAGGCGGAGAAGAAATAATGTCGCCCGCGCGCATACCGAGAGCGGAGCTCTCGCCGAGCTTCCGATTCAATTAATTAGCCCCAATTATTCGAGGACTCTGCACGGCCGAGCTTGTCGGGGGCTTTTCGTGTTATTTGTCGAGCAAGTTAAAATCATCGTGACATCAAGATGAGCTCGCGCGCGCGCGCGAGATGTTATAACTCGAAGGGAAATATTCCTTCTAGTTTACAATGGCACGACGCGCGAACCATTATTATTGAGTTACTTCTCGAAGATTCTGTGGACATTGCGTTCGCATGGCAATTGCATCGAACTTTGCATCTTCCGAGGAATTAATCGCCATTGTCACCGCCTACATTTTACGAAGTCCGTCACAAATCATATTATATTTTTATTGGAATATTCAGAAACAGATTTTCTTTGCGTAAAATTTTGTCCACCGGGAAAATTATACCGGAAGTGAAATTTCCGGAAAAAGATTGGCCAAAATGATCAAAATATTGTCCATTTAGTGAAATATATTTGAAACTTATTATTCAATGATTTATACATGTACATAAAATTGAAGAAAAGGAGCGTTGCATTTATTTACCAATTTGATTAATACGCGTTTTTCACAAAAAAAAATCGATTGATATTTTTTTTTTACAAATGAAGATATATGTAGAATAAATCAACAATATTGCATCATAAACAAACTGTAAATTTAGAAATAATAATAACGATCAACGGAAATTTGATAATAATAATAACGACCATTTTTTTTATTCACTTGTAATAATGATAATAATGACAGAAATAATAGTGATACATTTATTTATGTGAAATAGATCCGACCTATAAAAAAGGTACAACCAATATTGCAGGCGCGAAAATTTATACGCTCGCTCGTAATTTTTTTTTTCCACGATGCTATAATACAATACCGTGAAGATAAACGGCCGCGTAGATTCTTTTTTTTTGTCTGGCCGCGTTCGTGTTTCGTTGGGATAAAAAATTGAAACTGTGATATCCCCGCGTTAATTCACCGTGGTTCGTGCGATTAATAAACATCCTCGAGCCACATGAATTTATAACCGGTCTCGCGTCCAGTGGAATCTCTACTTGATGAATCGAACAAGTGGTCGTGGTATCCTAGAGCTTTTCCTCCAGCCCGCCCACTCGAGAGTATATAATCCGTAGAGTTATGCTTTCGTTGCTTCTGCTCGCAGCAATGCGTGCCAGACATGTATTATACACATATACGACAGGGGACATATATCCTCGCCAAAAAAAAACATCTGACCACGATTTTTTTACGACAAGGAATATGTGCGACGACGTTTATATGGTGTGAACTTTTTTGATATTATAGTTTTTTTGTGATTAATATATTATAAATATTTTTTTTATCAACGTACGCTTCATTTTCTTAGCCTTGAAACTTAAAACCTTAGTATTACTATTGGTTTATCATATGTGGAGGAGAAGCACCATATCTCGGAGACTTTAGTTTGAAAATTAAAAAAAAAAAAAATATTGCTACGACCTTCAAATTTTACGGTTTTATGATTTACGTGTCATAACACAAGATTTTAATAATTACTTTACGCATTACATTTGAAAGTTTTGAGTTATATTATGTTTTACAAAAAAAATGACAGAAATCATGGTTTTCAAAAAGGTTGCCTATAATCGGATATCCGATATAACAGCTCAAACTCCATTTTTTTTATATCTGATATTAGGGGACTATTTTTATATAAAATAAAACAAAACATTATATTATGAAACCATCCAAACAAACAATTAGTCTTTATGAATTAATCTTTGATTAGGTAGGAACATTTTGATACAAACGGATATCCAATATTAGGCTTGATTAATTATCCGATTCCAGATTTGACATGGCCGAATAGGAACGGTATTTTTTTTTACATATTGCTATTTTGGGGACATTATACAGGGTGTCCCATTTTAATCTTACACCTGAATTTTCTCGAAAAATATTGCTTGGACGAACTATTGTGTGGAACAAAACTTCTAGGGATTGAAGGAGGACGTTTGAAAAAAATTTATTTGAGGAGCAAAAATTCAAAATGGCGGCGTTACAAAGGCTGACATGTTTTTTTCAAACGGAAACATAACTTTTTTTTATTGCCAAAAAATTTGTCAGCTGAAAACTAAAAACTTTTGTTGAAAAAATTTTTTGATAAAGTTCATAGTTTTCATGTGAGAACATCATTATTCTCGGTGGTAGGGACCGGTGGTAGGGACAATTAGACTAAATGTCTCACGGCAAGCCGCTCAATGTTGTATTTTCGAATGTATGACCACTTGAACAAAAAAAGAATCAAATTTTTTTGTTGAAAAATTTTTTTTGTTTTTTTGTTTTCAAATTTGGACGATATTTCAGGAGAAAATTTTGGAGGAAAATCGATGAAAATTAGTTTTTTCCATTTTAATAGCGTTTGTGCCATTTTCAGGCCCAAAAACGTGTTTCTTTAAATCCTTGACGAACTTTGATCACGATGGGTAGAAAAACACACACACACACACACACACACACACACACACACACACACACACACACAAACAAATCCTGGATACATCTGAAATAATTGAAAATGATGTTCTCACTTGAAAACTATGAACTTTATCAAAAAATTTTTTCAACAAAAGTTTTTAGTTTTCAGCTGACAAATTTTTTGGCAATAAAAAAAGTTATGTTTCCGTTTGAAAAAAACATGTCAGCCTTTGTAACGCCGCCATTTTGAATTTTTGCTCCTCAAATAAATTTTTTTCAAACGTCCCCCTTCAATCCCTAGAAGTTTTGTTCCACACAATATTTCGTCCGAGCAATATTTTTCGAGAAAATTCAGGTGTAAGATTAAAATGGGACACCCTGTATATTTATTGTGTTGAACGAATGCTACGGTTTATAAGAAAATAACGAAAACATTAATCATTGGGACTCACCGCAATGAAAACAAAATATTTAACACAAAAATATTGTTTTCCATGCAAGCGAAAAGTAACATCAGTTTACTGTTGTGCCATTTTTGTTGTTAGGCAACCAAAATTTTTGCAGTGGTGACATCTTATGGCTAGTTATTAGTCGTAAAAACAAATGTCGCTATAGGAAAACTCGAGACAGTCAACTATAGGATATATGGTGCTTCTCCCCCATATACACCCTTTGCCAAAAGTATAAAGCACCCTGTAATTGTTCTATCCGGACAAACTTGAAAACTATGAGATTTGAAATATTTAGTCTCAGAAGAAGAAAGTTATATTTTGTTATTTTGGAGTCACTAAAATGTTTAAAGATTTTTTCCCGAAATTTCTTCGTATCGCTAGTTTTGATTGATAGTCGACGATTTGTCTCATTAATTTATTGCCGATACTTTGAAACCAAGATGTTTTAATGAAAATATCAAGAGGGCTTAAGATACATAATGTAATTTGTAGGTCGTACGAATCAAATGACGTTCTGAGCTTATATGGAATTAAACAAGTGAAAACTGACAACTAGCGATACGAAAACATTTCGGAAAATAATTTAACAAAAATTTAGTGACTCTAAAATAACAAAATGCGAACTTTTTAATCCTTAGACTAAATATCCAAAACCTCATAGGTTTCAAGTTACGCCGCACGATGCCGTCTTTTCGGAAACCTGATGTTTTTTTTTTTCAAGAAAAAACTAAATTACTCTGCGAAAGAGTAAATGCGAAAGCAAAATGGTTTTTTTTTTAAATGAGATTAAAGCTAAAGGTTTCCGTCAAAGCAGAATGAAGCTGGTATTATCCTCTTCAAAATGCCGTTTGGTAAATTGGTTTATGATTTTTTTAATACTTTTTTATACGTGCTTTATAATTTTGGCCAAGGGTGTATATACATAGTTATGTGTATATGAAAGTTTTCCTCAAAATTGCAATTGTGTGCTTGTTTTTCGTTCCTAATTATACATATACCTTGTCACCAATATATTTTTAACATATCCTCGATAATATATTGGCATATCTTTTTATTACTAATTTATGAATATTTGATTACATCGATGATCAGAGATTCCTTTATTATGTTCTTTATTATTTTCTTGCGAATGTAAATGAGCAAGAGAGAGAGAGAGAGAGAGAGAGATTTTCGCTCCAATTTGCTTGTTCTTCGGACCAACGTTTCTTTGGTCAACATTTCTTCAACCAACAGTTCAGGAAGCTCGGGCAAAACAACATGATCCCATTTATATTCAACGCCTCAACGCGTATCTGATCCACCCCGGCCTTTTCTACTTTGAGCAGAACGGAAACTAATTCTATAATAATATTTTAACCCCCTCGCCTCACCGACAATGCCGCGCCTTCTTCCACCCTCTTGTCCTCCTTCGTCTTCTCTCTCTCTCTCGCTCTCTTTCGCTCGCCTTTGCTCTTGCCGCACGTTCAGAAAATAAACTAACGAAGTCTGGAACGAGGGTTAACGCGAGTTCCGCCAAAGCATTGGGCTACATTGCCCGTAATGAAGGGACGAATATACAATTTGTAGGGCGCTTTCTCTCTCTCTCTCTCTCCCTCCCTCCCTCTCTCCCTCTCTCTCTCTCTCTCTCTCTCTCTCTCTCTCTCTCTCTCTCTCTCTCTCTCTCTTTCTCGTATTATTTAAAATCACCTTGCGATGATTATTAAGTTGATCTTGAGTTTAATTTGATTATCTTAACCCTTCGACTGCACACTTCCGCCACGAACCTCTGACTGCATATAGGGTCGATCGGACGCCAGACGTTTCTTTAGATCGTCGTATTCCGGTGAATATGCATTTTTTTGTTGTAGCGACGTTTTTCGTAATCAATGATCCTCATTTTATGGCTCGAAATTTATTTTTTAAGACCAACAAAAATTCGGTGCCCACAAATTCGCTCAAAGTGCGAGATGCATCGACAAATACGAACTTGCACAAAAAGATCAAATTTTTTTTCAAAACATAAAAAAAAATCATTTGAGGTTTTTAAAAAGGACGGTTTGTAGATACGAAAAAAGACAGTGTCGGGGGTCTTTCCAGAAGGTACATTTATCCGGAGGTTTGAATTTGAGTATTTACGGGATAGCGAAAAATGGAAAAAATCGACTGTTTCGGCAGGTTAATTGTTAAAAACGTATATTTTCCGCATTTATTTTACTTCAATGACTTATGATTATTCACATTTACCGCGATCTTTTGTGCTTTTAGTTTTATGATCTGCATTCTAATCACATTATTTATTATAGTATCGCAAAGCAAAAAATATCTATGGGCATTCTCTATCATAACTCACTCACATCTAGTAATAAGAAACCAAATTTCACAAAAGAACATTTGTTCACTTTCACCGCATTGCTGCATTAATGGGGTCGGGCCGACCCCAGATCATTTGTTGACGGCTATCCTCACTACATGGACAGGATGTAGCATAGGGGCCTGAGTGTCTACCTATAGAGTAGGGGTGGGGGAAACATTCGGGCGCCGCACTGCGGCCGAATAGATTGCCCCATTTTGCGATACAGTCAGTTGGAAAAAATGGGGTCAAAAAGACCCATTGTGCAGTCGTAGGGTTAAGTTAAAAATTTCACTTTCATTTTATATAGAGTCTTTATTTTGTCTTTTAATTTGTTAGGTGTTTTGTTTTTTATGATAAAATATTATAAGGTAATGAGCTACCTTATCGCATCTTATGTTGTTTAACTTTGCTTTATATCAAATCGTTACTTATTGTATAATAATTTGGGGCGAATTATTGATGGGAAGAAAAGCAAAAAAAAATCGAAAATAAAATATTTTCAAATATATTTTAAAATGGAATAAATTTTTGTTTCAAAATAAATTCTAAAGCTAACTGAATTGTCGAAAAACTTTTTTTTAAATAAAATAAAATACAAAATGAAATTCTTTATTGCTTCATTTTTTCATTCCTTAAGCTTTTATTCTGTGCAAACTCGTTGGATTATATTTACCAGAGTATTGTCCCATAGATACACCTTTCTCCCACGCGTATGTCAAAAGCTCAATCCCACGGGAAAAGAATGCCTTATTTTCTAACGCTATATCGCTCATCTACGTAATTTTGGACATCCATGTTATAACGGAAGGGTGCATCTTCTGAGGCGTCTTGCATGGACTGGAACAGGTAATAATCACATGGGCCGAGATCGGGAGGATACGTGGTGTGTATCCTCAGGGCAAGTTCCGAAGGGCTCCGGGTGGGGCCCTGACGGTCCCACAGCCGGAGTGCGACCTCCATTAGGCCAATTCCTTCCGCAAGCGATTCCTCAACATTCCGGAAGTTCCGGAGCCAGGGCGTTTCGAGACGTACACGGATAGAACGAGGACCAAGAGGGGGTTACGCGGTCACGAGACTATGAACTCGTTTGGGTAATGATCCCGCGGCGTGTTAACAGCGTGGAGGGGAGGGGGGTCGAAAGCGAACCAGGGGTTGCACGGAGGCTGCTCAAGGGGCCGAGGGTTTGATAGGGTTCGATGTAAGTAATTCGCGTGTATGTTTATGTATTGGAACGGGTTGAAAATGGATTTGCCGAATACATACACTATGCGCATCGTACGATTTAAGTACCCTGTGCGATTTAAGTTGGCACAACGAAATATCTCGAGAGAGACTCAGTTTAGGAAAAAAATGTCCCAAATAAGAGTTTCATAGCTTTGAAGTGGCAATTTCCAAAGTTGTTCCAAGCTCAACTTTCATTCTTTCAATGACAACCAGCTTATTAACTTTCGTAATCTTTTTTCCGGTCTGAACCTTTTTTTTGTTTGGCTTCAATTTTTTAAGATGGTTCGAATATTTAACAAAGTATTTTGTTAATATTTTGTACTCGTTTATTGGGTATCCGCTTGGTGCAATTTCGGCGGAAACTTTTTTTTCGTTTGACTTCAATTTTGGAAAATGTTTCAAATATTTGACAAAATATTTTGTTAATATATCTCTTAAGGTATTAAAAGGAAGGCATGTGCAAAATTTTGGCCCGATCGCAGGTAGGACCTGTTTGAAATTCCACCTATGTTGTTACGGAAAATATGATTTTGAAACGAAAATATAAATATCAATGTTAACTTATTATTAATATGTTTCAATACCAATATTGAAGTAACACCATCATTTTTATTCCTCAAATTTATGAAATTTTTGCTTGAAACGTATTTTCTGAAATACATCCCTCTCGGGATATTTCGTTGCGCCCACTGAAATTCTACACCCTGTGTATATGGATGTATATATTTGTGTGTGTATGTATGTGTGTGGGTGTGCAGGAAATAGTACACGTATCGAGTGGAGGTATTCGTTATTCACAAGTTGCGACTCGCCCCGTGGGGGTCCTGCCAAAATTAATGCATATAGCCCGTGGGCGCGGGTACTCGTTGTTCTCGGAGGTCATAGCAACGGCACACAATCAACTTTGGACGACGCCGTTGGGCACTGGGGAATTAGTGGAGTGGATGACGTATATGCACCCACACACACACGCACGCATACACACACACACACACACACACACACACACACACACACACACACACACACACACACATATGTTTAAAGTTTGGGTCCCGACTTGGAGTTGACTTGAGGACCAATTATCGAACGATCTCGTCCAGTCTATCCATCCTCCCCCTTCTTAACCAACCCTTACTGCGACCACATTGCATCGTTTTCTCCTCTTCTCCATCCATTACTCCCCAATTCAATTCGCGCTTTTCTAGCCACACGATGTAACATTCACTTCGGCAATTGATTTTTCCTACCCCCACGAAAAATATGACATTTTCCCCTAGTCTACCTTTTATTCGTATTCCCAATGCGGGACGTACAGTTTCTTAAAGTAGTCGAAACTATACAGCGAGGGGGGGGGGGGGGGAGGAAACGAGTGACGTTTGAACGAAGGGAGAAATGAGGGAGGAGGCCGCAAAAAAGATGCGAGCTCCTGAGAAACGGACCCGCGCTGATCCTCGCTGATCCATGTCTTTGCCAGGCCATTCAGCGTAACC